>JABSTR010003602.1:0-44252 GCA_013339765.2 Haemaphysalis longicornis
GCCCCCCGTAAACCATCAAACACTGGTCTCCTCTCTCTCTCCAGAAAAAAAGGAAAGGATCAAAAGCAACCAAGCAAACATGATAAACTCAAAAACCCGCGAAAACACGTGCAAGCGCCAGGGACACGCTTCCACGAACGTGCTCTGCCCGCCTGTTCCCACGCATCTCGTCCGAGACAGGACAGCTATTCAAGCCAGGTGAAACCCATAAACATCCGTCTTAACGACCCGGCGCGTCCTCAAGATTCTCCGCCGTTGACAAGCGATGCCCCGTTAATTGGACCGTGGGCCAGAAACAGCGCGTAGGGACAAAAGGACACGGCGGCCGCCTCAGGCGTCGCCTCTGCCGCGCCCACCCCGGGCCGTAACGCGCGCACCCTCGCACGCCTCCACTCCGCGTGCGCACTGGCCAACAAAAGGAAAGCTATCGCCATAAATCGGCCACTGTCTAACCACAGTTGACAGCTCCACGCTCCTGTCTCCAGCCGCTCGACGGACCAAATGGTTTTACAACCGTCCCTCTGGCTAAACGCGCGCGCAGGCGGCCCCCGAAGTATCCGACCCACGCTTTCCTACGCTCGTACTGTGCTTTGAACACACTGTTCAAAACAACGTCGCAGCCCAGCTGAGGCTCAAGACAATTCGTCTCCGCGCAGTCGGCATGATCCAAAGGCCGTTCGCTCTTAGTAAGCTGGCTGCTATAAAGCCCTTCAGGGAACCGCCGCTTCCCACGCGTTCGACTTTGCAGCGTCGCTGACGCCTGGAACCCTTACACTCGCGTTTTCTGATTCAGTCACAGTCAAACTTGACAAGTGAAGTTAATGTGTGCACAAACACAAAAAGCCGCGTATGAACACGAAAACAGTATGACCGTCTCTTTCGGCTCCATTCAGGAGGGGTGGTAACTGCACTGGCGCCTCCGCCTAATAGACCTTTGGTTGAAAAAAGATTTAAATGTGTGCAATCTTACTTTTTCTCGTCCCAATTTCCTTGGATGTTGTTTAGAGACTTTAAAATTAGAAAAGTTCACATTCCACGCAGAGTGTACATTTGTTTTCCGGCGGCTTCTTTTGTCATTCAAAGAAGTCTTGCTCCCTATCACGCTACCATATGCGCTATCATGTGCTCCCTGCTATGCTACAAATGCGTACCAGTGGAATCATTGACATTATTTTTGTAATACTGGGGTTCAAAACACGGCCCTTTAACGACGGTGTGGACCGGATGGTGCCATTATGCCGGGGGCGCATTCATTGATACGGGGATGAGCGGACAGCACGTCACCACTAGGAACATTTGACCCAAACGTGCAGCCGGCGGCTTGCCGCAAATTATGTCCTTCGGTTTTGGTCTTCGAGGACGTGGCAACAAGGCTAATCCAGACTACGAAAACACACGATTTTTAATTACGTGGAACTTCGTATTGACATACACTGAATAAAAGTGTGAAGCTGCGCGAGTCGGTAAGGAAGGTGCCTTAGTGAGCGCCCGCCCTGGGCCGGTTTTAGTCGTGTCCTGTCCCTCACACTGTTTTAATTACTGTTCATAACAAACTGAGCAGCGTTCTCCTTCGCTGATGCTCTATCGTCCAAGCATTTCGTGCCACTGAAAATATAAAGTCGACCACTCCTGTCTAGCACCGCAATGTTTATTGCTTAGCATCGGGTAAACGTAAGAGGATGATGTTTTCCACGTAGTGTCTACGGTGCGACGTGCAGATAGCGACATTGTAGATGGCCAAAGCACTATCGAGAAAGGAAATAAATATCAACTTCGTTTTACGGCTGAAGCTTTGCACCGTCACATCCAGCCCAAAACATTTATCAGCGTCACTGATCGATGATGCTTGCAATGCTACACCAGCAGATTTTGCACTTTCTTAGTGACCCCGGGGAACCAGCATGCCGACGGGGTCGAGCAACCTTTTGTCGGGTACAGGAACGATTCTTGTGTGTTCGAATATGCTTTTGTAGGCAGATTTGTAGTTTGCCAACAAACAATTACAGCTATATGCCTCTTCCCTTTGTTTTCACGCCAGCTTCGATTTATGAGCAATTTAGCAGGATGCAGTTCAAGAAGGCCCATCTTATGAGTGATCGGCAACGCGCCACATTATTCGAGGTACATTTGAAAGTAGATGACATGCATATGCTCCACAAAACCACAATGAGGTCACCGGTATGCTCTTCCATTGCTCGCTTGACTCTAAGTACTTGCTATGAGAAGTGATGGTGCCCATTCACATACCATACTGCTAATGACGTTTGACAGAAACAAATGGAATTTTGTTGAGTTTAACGGGCCGCAGTTACACCTGGTCTAAGAAGATAAGAATAAGGTAAGATAAGGGCGCCGTAGTGGAGAAACTTCCACATGTTTCTGTCAGACGTCATGAGCAGCTTGGCATGGGGAATGGACATCATCGCTTTTCACAACAAGTGAGTGATGAACAAGCGAATGACGGAAGAGCATGCCAGTGACTACGTTGTGGTTTGTGAAGCATATGCAAGTCATCCACACCTGGTATATGAAGTGCGCCGTAATGGAGGGCGTGGATTAATTTTGAACACGCGGAGATCTCAAACTGCGGCGACATCTCGCGACATGAGTACTTTTGTCCCCATTATATAATGTTCACCTGGCCATCATCAAGACGTATGGCAACGTTTCTAGGGTTAATTTGCCGCAAATGAAGAGAGAGCGAGACTCCAAGTGCAACATTTGCGTAGACAGAGAAAGAAAGAGAGAATGATCTCTAAATGCACTTGTGAGGTTAGTCTGGCAAAGGCGCCTGGCTTGCTACACCAGATGTATGAAAGAAAATGATATTGCTAAAGTGATTATGATGGCGATGGTGGGCCCACAAAAATAATTTAGAGAATCTGCTTAAGTAATGTACTACACAGGAAAGTGAATAAAACTTTAGCCGCTCATGATACTCGTTTATAGTTATAGCGGGGCCTAACACGTCACTTAGCGTTAGTCTTCTAGGATTTGGATAGCCCAGTGGCACTAATAGGGACGGGCTAATGCTGTATACCTCGCAGAGACATTTGCGTAGAGCTCGCGTTGGCAGTGTCGGCCAGTGTTAAAAATAGCAGAAGCGTTGATGCTGCCGCAACCATGGCACCAGAATAAACTGAAAAAAATGACGACGACTAAGTCGCAGCAGAGAACACATGGCTTCATCGAAGATGGTCATAGTTTATAGTACTGTGTGAATTGCAGCTTGAGAGCGTGAACTTTCGCTAAGTAAGTTGGGTTTTTGAAGCGGCTAAGATTTTTAACGGTAGAAAATTCAAGAAGTCATAATTATCAGCCTTGTCATTGTTACCAACAATTTAGGTCGTCAAAAGCATGGGAACGCTTCAGTGCAAAACAATGCTCAGAATTGTATTTTGAGTTTGTTTCCAGTTTCAGGCACCGGTGGAAATTTTAAATTGAACAGTCAGGGAAAATTGAAACATCATCACTAAATATGAAGCGGAACACGCGAATAGCGCATTTTTTCCACGAGTCAAAATAACGCGTTGAATATTTACAGTAAAAAAGCTGGGAAATGTGACTTTCCAAATAGAGAAACAGTGCGCCATTAGTGGACCTGCACGAACAGTATTTTTAATGTAGCGTGTTGTGTTTGTATGTTTGTGTTCCTATTCCATTTGTCCATGACTGCACCTTTGCGAATATTTCAAAGTAGCTCGAGTACAAAAATGATTAAATGAGCGTAATATCGTAGCGGCAAAATAAACTCAATTTCAAGCTCATCACGCATATTCAATCAACTCACGTCGCACATAAATCACAACTGTCTGTTTGTAGAAATGGAATGGCATGTAGGAGATGAAGTGGCAAACAAAAACTTTTGCCCGTAAGTTTCTGGCAAGGCTTTGTAATACTCTACTTTCGCCGGTCCCGCCATCACTATTAGCCTGTTGTACCCGTTTCAGGACAAAGGAATCTCCCATAGACACACATCCGTAACTATCCTGCATAGTAGGAAATCGTTGGTTTCATCACTCTTAACGGCGCAGGTGTTTAGGGCGAGTAATATGCGTACGCCGCACCAAACAATCTCGAAGTGTGTGGGAAAGGGGGGCGGAGGCAAGGAGCTCACGAGCAGGTTTGGGAGTGCGCCACTAAAGAAAAACAGTGTGGTTAGGGCGGTCCCGGCAATCGAACCCAGGAACTTTGCGCCGTGAAACCAGCAGCCCAACCACTGGGCCACCCCAAACTCCCGAGGGGTACGGCGTTAGCAGCGGCGGAGAACCATAGCGTGTGCAGCGAAGTGAAAAAAAAAAAGATTTCCCCTTTTAAAATGAAGCAAGGCTCCTTCGCGTTAAAAATCCAGCGTCCATCTGATTGAACAATCACCGCATTCCGGGCGCGCACGATTTATTTTGGGTTCGTTGTGCGGGCGTTGGGTTTGGACTTGGCCGCGCGTGCGCGTGCACACTTTGTGAGAGCCGGCGCACTAAAAGATCCGGGCCTGTGTGCCATGGATAACTTTCAGCGGTAAGTTCGCAAGATAAATGTCAAATGCAACTGAGGGGTCTCCGACGGAGAGATAGGGGCCGCCAGTTCTGGTGTTTCTCCATTCTACCAGAATTTTTTTAAGCTGTGCCAATTTTTTTAACACGAAAGTGATTTATTCCCGGATACACAAGAATGTGAGTGACGTCATATCCGTCACGGAAGTGCCGCAAGTACAACGAAGCGAGCGGCCTGTAAAGGGTGCACCCCTGCAAACGGGGTCTTCTTGTGGGGCAGTAACCTTTTGAACCAAAGAGTACGCTACAGTTAGTGTTGTTCGTTTTCGGGTTTTATAATTTAACGCGAAAGTGTTTTATGCGGGGATACACAATGAATTCAGTGAAATCGTATCCGTCACAGAAATGACGCCAGAACACCTTTACCGAAGCGACTTGCCACCAGGACGTCGCTCGCCAAGTACACCCCAAAGACAGCCGCCGACCCGCAAATCATGCTCAGCTACAGATTTCGCTGCACATTTAACTTTCGTGTTTTATCGATTCCTATGACAGAGGAATCAGCCACAGTTTTTATACATCTCTTCACCGGATAACCGTCTCCCTTGGTCATACCGCTAAACGTTGATGTAACAAACCTCCATGTAACGAATTCCTGGGTTTAACGAAGTTTTTCTATTCCCCACTGCCACAACCATTGAAGCCGATGTGTTTGCGACCTCTATGTAACGAAACGTTGCGGCGATTACCCTTGATGTAACGAGGTCAGCGAACGGATTAGTTTTTGGTTTTTGCACTTTTACTGAAAAATCGACCGGAGAAATGAACAAATTTAGCGAAAAATAGCACTACCTTAAGGAGCCAGCAGCAATGAAAATATATTAAATCGCCTAAACACAATTCGTCAGGATGATGATGAAATTGATGATTTTGATGATGATGAACGGTGGGTATAGCACCGTCCCGTGGCTCACGTAGCCATCACTTCCGGTTTCGCTTGCGTAGCGTGAGACCACACCAGCTAGCAATTTTACCCACCCTTCACGTTTTTTTACCCCACCGAAAACTACAGTGCGTTTCCACGTGTGAGTGCGGTTTCGCTTCCAGGCCAAAGTTTTAAAATGCTAGGCCGTCCTGTCGCCATGTAGTCGCGCGTCTCCACTTCTCTCGGTGGTATCGGTTCGTCGGCTGCTAGAAAACGAAGCGTTGTGTCTTTTAAAGGAAAGCGCGCAAGTTTAAATGCCGTCTCCGCTGGCGAGGAAGAAGATTGTTGCCGCCTGGGATAGTGTCCCAGTAACCACCCTCTCAACAATCTCGAGTGCGGTAAAGAGCGTAAAGTTCGCAAAAAGGCACCCTCTAAGCATAAGTTTGCTTCTTGCAAGCTTTGAGGCGCCGAAAATGGCAAAAGAAAGTTATACTTAAATTAAGTATGCTACTACGGGGGTTTATGACGTCGCTCCTTTGGAGGGCCGCGTACTGCCTAATCTCGTGGGAAAGCAGGAAGCACAACACGGGCAGTTTTTCGCTGTGAAACAAATCAATGAAGGGTGAGTTCACCTTCTCTATTGCCGAGCAGTTTGCCTTTGTTTCTGCTTCATTCCCGCCAGCCTTAACTCGAAACCTACATGTAAGGAAAACTTGGATGTAAGGAAAAATTGCAAACTTTTTCAACTTCGTTACATCCAGGTTCAACTGTAGTTCGTCCCTTCGTAGCGGCTTCATTACCAACACGGGCCACCTGAGCGTACCTGCGTGTTCAAGTGCACTTCATGGGATTTAACCTACGATGTTATCCAGTGGCGAAGCCATGGCGTTTGTTTCGCTGGCAGAAAACCTCCATAAAATTTCTGTCGGCTTCATCGTACCCCCCCCCCCCCCCCCCCTCCTTAGCTTTTTTTCACATGTTAGTTATATTCTTAGCAATCACTGCTTTACCGATTGTCTTACCGCCGCATGGTCAGGTGCTCTACAATTCTTCAGTGATGCGAGGTACCGATACCTGCCATAGCTACTGCGATACCATATCAATACATAAAATGTAAATATGTAAATGAAAATTGTACCGGTTTCTTCAAAACCAGAGTCGTTATCTGAAAACCGTGAAAATATTTCTGATAAAAGTCAGCTTTTTTATTATTATATTTTACGGGCGGCGATACGATGCCACCCCTGGATGAACATTTCTTGCCACACCGGTGGCATCATAAATGGAAATGTTTCGCCTATTTCAAGCCACTCTTTTAGCAAACCTAGGTGTACCTTCTGCAATGTTTCCGTGGAACGTTCGGGTGACATAAGTTAAATTCAAGGGGTTTACTAATGCACAAAGATTGGGCCCCTTAAGTTATTAACCCTTGTATGAAATTTTAAATGGCAGAGGCAGCCTACACTTTATTACTTCAGAGTGCTTGCCGAATGACTTTCGGCACTTGCCACTTGCTCACCGTTTTTCTCTGGTGGCTGGGACCTGCACTGATGAATTGTTTAAGATTGTTGCATCGTTCACGCGTGCAAGCATTTTACCACAAACGCTATAGTTGAGGCTGTCTAACAGTTGCCTGAGCCTTACTTGAGATATCTTCATTTTAAGTGCAGAGCACTTTAGGCGCTCGCCTTGGCGTCCTAGCTCGCTCGCTCGACCCAGGTATATAGATCACAAGGAGGCGTCCCGGGGTAACGATGTTGTTCGCGGCGTACCCCCGAGGCTTCGAAAGCCAAGCGCTTTGTATGGTCATAAGCGCTCGAAACTCGTGAAACGCTGGCGCTAGTCATACATCTTCCCGTCGTTTAGCACAAAGAAAACTATAGGTACATTTGTGGAAAACAATACGTAATTAACCGAGCGCCCGCGTTCCCTTAGTTAAGGACGTCCGTTGGGTTGGTTTTTACTATAGTAAACGCAAACTGTGGCAGTGGAATGCCGGCACGTGCGGGGAGGAAGCACAAAGAGAACAGAAGTCCCACTGGCGCAGTTTCAGGCAGGGGGCGTGCGAACTATGCGAAGGCGGGAAATTTGAATTGCATGGGGTGGTAGCAGTAAGCGGATAATGGTGTACAGCCCATTATGGCGAATTACTGCACTGCACTTCCGACAGAGTGGAACAACTTTAATTTTTAGCCTAAACTCTACAACGGAGCGTTCCCAGTACAGTTCCTGCAGCCAGGGACACTCAGGCACGGCATTGTAGAATGTAAAGTTACGCCAGGAGCGCCGCCCAGAATATTCCCTTCCACCCACCCCAAGACCAGTGGGACACTTTGCTGTCGGGCCCCTCCCTCCCACATCAGCTCATTCTCGTAGAGAGGGCAGCCATGGTCAAGACGGCCAATGGAGTCCCGTGAATAGGGAACCACTCCCGCATGATCTTTGATCAATCCTCCTAATAAAAGTTGTTCTCTCTCTCTCTCTCTCTCTCTCTCTCTCTCTCTCTCTATCTCTCTCTCTCTCTCTCTCTCTCTCTCTCTCTCTCTCTCTCTCTCTCTCTCTCTCTCTCTCCTCTCTCTCTCTCTCTCTCTATCTCTCTCTCTCTCTATCTCTCTCTCTCTCTCTCTCTCTCTCGCCTCTCCTCCCTCTCTCCTCTCCTCCTCTCTCTCTCTCTCTCTCTATCTCTCTCTCTCTCTCCTCTCTATCTCTCTCTCTCTCTCTCTCTCTCCGGGAACACTTCTTCCAGAAATTTCCTTGGCGCGTTAAAATCATTAAAATCCGTATCATTTTCTCGGAGCCTCTAGTCAATGTGTAAGCAGTTTCAGAGAGATTGACCCTGCGTGCCGCACTCTCTTCATCACAAATAACTTTTCACTCTTTGTCTGATGGACAACCTGCCTGTACGCGCCTGTTGCGAGTACTTCACTTGTCTGGGGTACGTCTCCCCTATTCTTCGACGTATCAGAGTTTCTGCTGTGGTAGAAATACCCATAAAACCAAGCACCGTTTCGTAATATTTGTAATCCATGTAAAAGGGTTTATACTCTCGGCAGAATATACTCTCGGCAGAACTCCATCGATGATATCATCATAAGGTATTGTTCAATCCCCGTCCTAAATTAAGCACGCCCTGCCGTGTCTGGTCGTCAAAAATCTCGATGTTGAATTTGTGGTTAACTATTAATTATATAATTGTATGTAAACTCGTCGGCTCCTGGGTGTGTTGTCCTCAGGCTGTTTACATTACATTCATTAAATACGCAGTAAAAAATATAAAGAATTCTGGCAGTAATTTTGCAAGGTTTTCTAGAAGAATATTTTTTGGCTCCCCGCTACCTGATCCACGTATATTTTTTCTGCTCTTCCAGCCTTTGTTATCGCATTCCCGATGGGCTGTTTTCTTACTCGTCTTTAGTTACCGTTCGGACTTCGCTAGTAATGTTCGCCTACATACATCACTGTATTGTAGCGAGGAGACCGCTCAGGACGGTTACGGTTGTTGTAACGTACCTAGCCAATCTGTTTAATAAAATGAAACTGTGGTCGGGTGGGCAACAAAAAGCCCCGGCTTACTAGTTCTAAGTCTGGTTTTCAAAGACAAGACAATGCGCACACTGTTTAGTGAAAGTAACCTGTGTTTGAAAATTTTGCAGCCTGCCGTTTAGCTGTATCTACTGGATGATTGCACTCGTCCTTTCGCTTGGCCACGATCAGACAACCCGGTGAACACGCCGTTGATGGCCAGAGCCGGTGCGTCGGAAGCATTTATTAAACCCTCGCGTAGCCAAGTGGTTGGCTCCCGCAAAAGCGCAAACTCAGGCGACACTGGCTTACCCGACGCTTAGTCATCACGCGTAAGTGAAGCAGCAGCTAATGCTTATGTGGTGGCGCAGCAGCGAGGCTCCGACCACGTGAAGCGGAAGGAAAGACGCAGCTTGCACGGAGGGCTTAAATCCAAGAGTGTGACACGTCGCTCTTCGGCTCTTCGGTGTTTTGGTCACGTTTCATGGGTTTCAAGCATGAACCTGTTGCCAACAGCTCAGTGATACCTGGCACCTCCACGACCGCTCAGTGAGGACGCCCGATGCGCTGATACGGGCCCCGGACCAGCGCAGCACCATCGTCGCCGAGTAGGCCTAGCGCCTGCCGGCACCGCCGACACTAGAGCTAGGCACGCCATGCACAACGCTAGGCTCGCTGTGCATGGATAAGACACTGCAACGCAATAGCAATGACACTGAAGCGACTCCCGATGCCCCGGATCCAATGGAGGACGGCCATTGCGGCTACGGCGAATAGTGGTTCGACTAACACCAAGTAGCGGACATATGATAAACTATCGGACTCACCTGCTACATTTCCGCAGGACACTTCTGCGCACAAACGTGGCCGTGCATCTGAAATGCATACGGTGGCCCCTTGGTTGTCTCCGCTACACGAAGTGGCGTTAAAACCACGGGGGAGCTTGAATGTGACGACGCTGCCGAAGCGTGTCCTCCAAGCCACCTTGAATTCCTGTATCCAAACCACGGGTTTCCAAAGCACCCACATGAACTAACAGCGTCTCCGTGTGGGGGCGTTCACTCAATAATCTGGATCGTCTCCATGGCATAGAGGAAATTCCTCTACCTGGTCGTAGCGCACTGCCCGTTCAAGCATACCTGATTTCGGGCTCAGATATCCTTAGGTATGTAGTTTCCGGCGTTGAACCAGACGAGTCCCCACAGTTTCTTGCGGCTACACGTACGTGCACTATTCACAAGATCTTGCAAGCCCGGTACATCGGTTGCAGCCGAACAGGCCTTGTCTTCCTTCAGGGCCCGACGTCCCCGCCAGCGCGCTTTACATATTATGGCTGCATACAGAAATTCTACCCTTACAAGTCAGGCGTGATATATTGCTACAGGTGCTTTCGACCTCGCCATATGCGTGCCTCCTGCCCGCAACCTGAAGACACCATCGAGAAGTCTCAAGAAACTGACAAATGTAAGTGTCGAATCTGTTAAAAAGGATGACCACGACGACACATCTGAGGACTTCCCTTTTAAGCGTAAAGCTATCGAAACTCGTCACAAGAATACCCGCGACCGCAAAGCGCCACTGCAAGAAGGGTCCGATGGCGCGGTCAAAACTTCTAACCGGTACGCCGCCTTGACTCCAACAAGGAAGAGTTTCCTTCATTAATTGTGAATGGTGAGCCCGAAGGTGTTCTTACGTACAAGGGCGCAGTCAAGCATGATAAGGTATGGTGCAAACGTCAGGATCCTCCGCATGAGTGAGCTTCGCAAGCTCCCGAGGAGGTCGTTGAACTTGAAAAGCGGAGTGCTACATTCCAGGAAGAGGTCCGACGTATTCGTCACCAAAGGGCTCTTCTCTCCCGCTCTTGTGAGCGCTCAGCAACCATTTACACTCGGTCGTCTGCTCCTGCTACGCATGTCCCACCTGTGTCACTGCCAGCTGGCACGCTGTCGCCAATCGAACTCAACCATTTTGTGGCGCAGCAACTGCAACAGCTCTCGTCCGTTTTGCTGGCTGACCTTTCATCGTTGCAGTTATACAAACGAACCACAAGGGCGTGCTTCAGTGGAACTGCCGACGACTCGCAAATAAGTCTGGGGAGCTTCGCTTCTGTATGCTTATCGGAGGTCTCCCTGTTTGGGCTCTGCTCCTGCAAGAGACCAACTGTCTTCCGAGTCTCCCCGGATTCAGCGCCTACACCTTGCCCACCATTCCGGATCGTCGGTGTAGTACTGTGAATGAAGCTCCAAGCAAGGCTGCTGTCTATGTCACCAGCTGTTACCCCCCGACTCAGCCGAAATTAGAAGCGTGGTGCAATGAATGGCAGGAGGTAGTGTTCGTGTTAGTGCGCCTCTCTCAAACTTATAACATACTGGTGTCATATTACGTGTGTCCGTACAGAGGACGTTCCGTCGTGTTGCGTATCGGTCGGATTGAAAATCTCCTTCGCGAGCAGCCGGGGTGCGCAATGCTGGTAGGTGGAGATTTAAACGCACCGCATCCGACTTGGTGATACCCCTACTCAAGCGCATGAGGAGGTCTGGTGTTGGACGCATTCATCGATGCACATTTCGTGCTCCTTAACCCAGTCAACACTCCAACTCGTCAACGTGACCACCCGTGCAGCCCTTCGTACTCCCCTGACCTGTCTTGGTGGCTTGGAGCTCAGCCTGTGTCTAGGAATCGGTAGTCGGACTGCTGGGGCACTGATCATTATCCCATCTGCATCGGCTTGGTTCCAGTTGTAAGAAGTCCGCACCGCCGCCGCTGCTGTATCACAGACTAGTGCTTGTTTTGGAGAGCTCTTAACACCTCAGTTTATGCAGACGCATCTGATCGCCTCTATGTGTTTCATGAGGCCCTTCGGGATGCCACGCGGTCTTCTTGGGTAGAAGAATACAAGCCAACACCAGACCGAGATCTCTTAAATTTCTGGGTTGCTCCCTGCTGAGCGGAACTGGCAGCCAATAGTGATCCTTAAAATTCGGAATTGCGCACCTCATTGCACCATCTTACGGCTGCAGCTCGCCGCCATGAGAAGTCTATGTCGGCAACGGTGACTGGACTCTTGTGCATTACCAGGGCGATCCCCCACAACTGCGTCTACCTGGCGCATTTGGGGGTGGTAGATTTCCCCATGAACAGGCTGCCACGGCGTGCCTCGCGTCTGGATGGACCCCGTGCGAGTTTGCTCCAAAAGTGGCCAAAGAGTTCTTCCCAAAGTACGACCAAGCTCCACCACCATTTGCCTGCTAACCTAGTCTGTCAGCAGAGGCTGGGTCGCCTCCAAGTTAGCAAGACCTTGACGGGATTCAGGCACCATTCACCATGGGTGAGTTGCTGGCGGCAATAGACAAGGCGAAATTAGGCAGACCACCAGGCCCGGACGGTGTGACTTACGAAGCGTTCAAGAACATCGACGGTCCCAGTCTACAGTGGCTACTCGAATGGCTGAACGCTATCTGAGCCTCTGGTGACGTTCCGGTCGCCTTGAAGCACGCCGAAGTAGTGCCAATACAAAAACCTGGGAAGCGTCCTGACCATCTGAGTAATATTCGACCAATCGCGCTAACATCGACCGTCTGTAAGCTCTTTGCACTGGATGCTAGCCACGCGCCTTACATGGTGGCTAGAACGATACGGGTGGTACCACCCGGCTCAGATTGGGTTTCTTACACACCTCGGAACAGAAGGCGGCCTAGACCACCTCTCATCTATGGTGCTCTTAGGTGGCAGATGGAACAAAATCCACACGATCCTGGCTTAGACGTCCAAAAGGCCTATGACAACGTGAGCCACTCTGCAATAATCAGTATTCTACAGTGGCTCCCTCTTCCAGCAGCAGTAAGCCTTTTCGTAGCGCCTTTTCTTCCGAGCTGATCCTTCTATATACGCATTGGAAAAGAACACATGGGACACCTTGTCTCGGAGCGAGGCGTGCCTCAAGGCTCTGTGCTGTCTCCAGTGCTATTTAACGTGGCCATGCTGCCTTTGACATAGAAGCTGGCTGAAAAATATGACACTTTCTTCCTCCTGTATGCAGACGATGTGACTGTGTGGTGTGTGAACAATCAACTGCACCGGCACCAAGCAGGCCTACAGACTGCCGTGGATATTACTTCATGGTGGTGGTTAATCATTGTATTAAATCTGTCCCTTTAAAGACTACATAGATGTCAGTCACCAATCGTAGGTGTCGACACCGGTTGTCGCAGACAGCAATATGCGTGTCCTTGAATGGGAAGCCCGTGGATACCGTTGCTCATATTTGTGTATTGGGGTTAGAAATAAGCGCAGCAGGTTCGACAGCTCCGTGGGTCCGTTTCACTCGACACAAAGCTGCCATCATGCTACACTTGTCCCGCCGCATCGGCCAGAAGTCGGGGGGTGCCTTCTCCCGTGACTTGCGTGTAATTGTGCAGGCAGGGCACTCTTTCAACCTCGTTTCGGCAACCAAACCCAGTTCCAGAATCTCTCTTTGCGCGACTGGGATAGTTTGGAAACCGCAAACAGGGAAGCAGTGCGAGTGGTCACCGGACTTCCTCGCATTACCTGCTTTCTGACCCTGCAAGCCGAGGCACAAATTAATACATTGGACGACTTGTACACCAGCGTTGATCGGCTCGTCTTCTAAAACCTAAATAGTTTCGTGCTGCCGCCGCACTAGCACACTACTACGACCCCGCATCAACTCTGATAACGCGGCCAGCTGAGCCACAGCCATGGCACCACCCACAGGCCACCGACAACCGGCCTCTCGGTCGTATAAAAAGTATTCTCCCAAGGTAGCAGACCAACCTACCTCTCCCTATCGACACACCAGATTGCCTCCAGGCTTATGTAGGTGCAGGGGCGGACGATGGCATCATCCACATGAGCTAGTTTGCCCTGCCATGCCGTCTATAAACCAGACATGCACTTACTGTACAGAGGCACCACCCTTCGGTTTAGGCCGAGCTGGTCGCCATCCGTGATGGCTTGTGTTCCCTAGGCCCTCGTCTATGTGTTGCTCCACCGTCTTGCCTGATCATCTACGCCGATACAGGCTACTCGCGAGACACGGCGTGTATACAGCACATAGGGCATTACATGCGATGTGCAACGAATACTGCCATCGTTCCCGTGCCCTGTTCGCATCCTCTGGACCCACCGTAGCACGCGCACACACGTCGAGGCCGCCTCGGCTGCTCATCCTCTGCATGTTATGCACCCCCTCCCACTTCTGCAGCTGTCCCTGAAGTACGCTCTCATAATCGAAAAGAGTTTGTTCGGCGCTCTACGCGTGCTTTTCTTCCTCCGCGTAGGACTTACCTTTCTGGCGGCTTAACCCGCCTTGAGGAGGTCACGCTCCGGAGAATTCGCCTGGGCGTTGCACTGACGGCTGCTGTATGGGCAACATGGACTTCTAGCTTTGCGGTTAACTATGCAACCTGCCCCTACTGCCCTGTTTCCGCTGCGGAAGCGACATTAGACCAGCTCCTGGGGAAATGTCCAGGACTCCAACCAGCCCGAACCCGGCACATGGTATCCCCAGGACACAGACCAGGCCACCCGCCCGATATTCATCGGTGGACGCATCGTCCTCTTCACAGGCAGCTCTTGGACTTTCTTGCTAAAGCCTATACCGCATTCTGTAGTGCATGAAGCCGCTTGCCTCCCGCCACTTTCATTTAATTTCTTTCAATTCCTTTGATGTCATAGTGAACAATGGCGCAATAAAAAGGGTACTCGCACCTAGACGAAGGACTTTTACGATGTAGCGTACAAAAGCTTGTTTCCTAGAAAGCCCCAGGCAAACATACAACAGTTTATATTATTCGGATGGCGAAGCATTACGAGATGAAGCCAGCAGGGTTATAGGGAACAATCATGCGCCGTTCTTAAGAGAAGCATGCTTAAATGGCGAATTCTCCAGTCGAACCTGAATCAAAGTCCAAAATCTAAACTGATTCGGCTAGGTCGGAATGGTGCCATCGGATGAATGTCGGCTTCGTGAAGCGAGGGACCCAGGTTCCACTCCAACCATGAGAAGCGTTTTTTCTCGATGTGCTTGAGGTGCCTTGTTGGAACCCATTTTGTAAGTTCGCTTTCCTGCAGTGCGTTTTGGGCGTAACATTTTGGATTTTGGACTGTGACTTTGGCTTTGAAGACATTGGCTTTCGACAAGAAAACGCTTCCGTTCAAACCATCTGTCACTTCGCCCACGATCGTCATCTTCCTCAGAGAAAGTTGGCCTTCCTGCAGTGCGTTTTGGACAACGTCGTCATCAGAGGAGCATAAATGGCTTTGGTTTAAAATTTGAAGTTAAGTATTCACTCGACATCTTAACCGATATTGGCTACTTCGAAGCACGGACAGACAATTATCGCCCTCCATTCGCGCAAAACGAAAACGCCGGTGTGTACAACATATCCGCGCACGATAACGATCTCCAGGTGGTCAAAATTAATCCGGAGCCTTCCACTACAGCGCGCCTCATCGCCTGCGTTGCATTGGGACGCTAAACCCATAAATAAATAAATAAATAAATAAATAAATAAATAAATAAATAAATAAATAAATAAATAAATAAATAAATAAATAAATAAATAAATAAATAAATAAATCAGTCAATCAATCAATCAATCAATTAGTTACCGCCCTCCATTCGTTTCCATTGGAGGAACTACCACTGTGGCATTACCCATACACCAGCAAACAGGATGCTGCAAGCCACTACCCGATGAAGTTCCCCAAGATTAGGGCGCCTAAAGCAGATGTGAGCTTAAGCGGAATAGTTAGCCGGTGGCCTGTCAGGCGCTACACTCGTGTGTCGAAGCATGTCGATGTATGTCGATCTGCTATATTTGCCGCCGGTGAATTATCCAATTTTTTCGTTGCGTATAAGGAGTCGTATCGCGTAAATGAATTGGTGGACACATTCCTGACGCGTCTCAGAATTATTGCTAAAAGCATTGAACTTCTGCTGTAATTTTATTATTTGATGCAAGTGCGTCCATATGTGAGCCATTTCGTCGCTCAGCGCCGATGTTTATTTTTGTGAACAGCGCACTCCTTGGTGCCACTAAACTTCTTCTGTTTGAAGGGTTTGCGAACATTGCAGTTTCCAGATATCCTATGTCACCGATATTGTTTATATCATTCCATTCTGACAACTAATTGATTTAAATGATTGTGGCGTCTAACGCGCCTAAGGTACACCTGGAATATGAGACGTGCCGTAGTGAAGGCTTCCGGTTCAATTTCGACCACTAGCGCATCCTTAACGAGCGGTGATGACATCTCGATTTATTGATTATGGGATTTAACTCCCCGACGCTTCGCAGGCATGAGCCGCAGAGTAGCAGAGCGGTCCAGATTAATTTTGACCACCGGGTGTTCCTTAATGTGCGCTGAAATCTCGAAGACCCGAGCGTTTTAGATGCAAAGCATTTCTTAGTCGAGGCTCCGTCGTCCGGGGTTCGGCGTCCACACCTCTCCTCCTCTCCACAAGAGCTGGGATAACGCCGCTCTCTTTCACCTCCTCCCCTCCACACCACCTGTGCGCGCTGCTCCTCCTCTCCTCTCCTCCTCTCCACTTCAGATAACCAGGTCCGCGGCGCTGCTCCCTTCAGTTGCTGCTTTCTGTCGAGGCAACGCTGCGCCGTCCGATGAGATGACAATGGACGCCAACGATTGTGGCAGTGAACTGGCTGTCACGCCTTCAACCAGCAACAACCAGTCCACTTCCAGAACCGCGAGCACCTCTGAAGACAAGGCTGCGCAGAGGAGAGCTCGGGACGCAGAACGTCTGCGTCGCGCAGCGGATCCGGATGCCGTTCGTCAACGCGACAACGCTTCGAAACGTCGCCATCGAGCAGGGGATTCCTCGCTTCGAGAACGTGAAGCCGCTTCGGAACGGCAACGTCGAGCAGTGAACACTCCGTGCGAAGGCGCGCAAACTCGTGCAAACTCGAGCTGCTTTGCATTTCCTCAGGGTTCCCACGTGGGAAGATGGTGTAATTTCTTTTGCTTTTCGTTTCCATCAGATAAGCGGCTTCCCCGGTCGGGCATCGAACCCGCATCCTTGGGCTCATCAGCAGAAGGGCGACATCTCGACACACGAATGTTTTCCCTTTTCGCATGCATCAGAACCGCTGCCACCGCGGCCGAAGTCGATCCCGCCTGCCTGGGCTCAGCTGCACAACATCTAGCCACAGAGTCACCGTGATGGGTCGAATTATCGAGACTTATTTTTTGAGCGTTAAGCAATAGCTTCTATTCAGTTCTAAATATTAAAAAAAAAGCCTTTTAGGTTCTTTCTGGCCCCGGTACTGCTCATTCTGTGATTACTGATTGATTGAGATGATTGAAGATAACCCTGTTAAGTTTTCATTTTTAGCTAAAGAGCACGCGGGGGTCGACTGCGCATGCACGAGCAGTCAGCAGGAGTAGACGAAACAACGAAAAACGTTTACCGTCACAGCCATGGTGCCGGCAATGCAGAAGCCTCCCCTCGCCTCCTGATTACAGCAAGAAAACGGGTATTGGATCTTGTGATTGGTACAGTGATTAAAAGGTTTTTTTTCTTGGTGTTCCTTACGAAGTGGATATTTGTAAATAAAAGCAGGATGGAGAATGAAGATACGAGATTTGTGAGATGGGTGGAGGAGCCAATATGGCCTATTATAACCCATCGGCCCTGAAACACCTCGGTTATGCTTTAGATATGATAAAGTAGCTTAAGCTTCATAAATTCTGGTCAGCTATAGGTAATTTAGGATATTGCGCGTAGTTATTAGATCAAATGGTTTAAATTTTTTGAAGAAATACCTTGGCGTAATTGAAATCTGGTTAGGGTCATTGAGAACGGAAACATTGCTATTGAGGTGCACAACATTTAAAAAAATGTAGTGTGAATGTGTAATCGCAAAAAAGTAATAGGCCTGGGCTAGGTTTAGCGTGAATAGAATAGGTTGCAGCAACAAACATTGCGTGATTCGCTTGGACCCAACTGGTCAGATTCGGCTACTTGCTGAGCCGGTAAGCGGGGATGCAATTACACCAAACTATTTTAAGAAGTGTGCATGAGGCGAGACCACGGAAGGTACTGTATTTCGTAAGGTTGAAATCATACCCGTTAACATTACCGATACAGGTGCCCTAAATTTAAATTTTAAATATGCCTATGGTATATTAGCCCTCCCAGTGTAACGCTCGAGTTGTTGTCAAAATGTTCTAGAACAACCTGCACTCTTCTGATTGCATGTTTTCTTAACCGAAAACCGCAGGGACGACTCCACGACAGTCCATATTCGGCAAATTAAGACATATGCTTGCAACGCAAAAGAGGAATTACCGAAGAATAAAGGATGCAGCATGTGAGTTACACTGTTTTCTAAACACACGTCCTGGGCTTTTTTTGGCTTCCAAGTATGGTTTGTAGACGTTGTGGTTGTTGTAGATGTTGCTGATGTTTTAGTAGATGTATATTTTGAGGTAATGGTTTCAACAATTGCTTTTATGTCAGAGGCTAGTACAGACTCCAGGGTATGTAACAACGAACGTGAAGTATTGTTCAAATGTTGCCGTTTAGATACAAACTGTCAAATTTACTTGCCCGACTTTAAAAAATTATTCGCTGAGGTAGCGAGTTCTCGTGCAGCGTGATAATCGACATCGTCGTAAGAGAGAATTTTGACGAAAGACACGCTCCCAGGGCTTCAAACTTGCCTCTGGTTCTAATAGACCTTCTTCGATCATATGTTCACAACAATGGCCATATTATGGCAGAGTGATTAATGCTTGTTAAGAAAAGTTAAGCTAAATTGACCAATTGGCGTGCAGCATAAACGTCTGACAGGTGCCCTGACTAGTTCAGTGACTTGTCGAGAGTTAGCTGCGAGGATAGTTTACTAAGTAGATTTTTTGAAAGGCATTTCTTGCGTCACGTAGATGCTCAGAGGAGCATACTTTAAATTGTTTTCAATATAGGTGTAGAGAAAGCCTAAAAAATGTTTGGCCTATTTGCTTAGTATCTTATCGATAGTATAAGACCCGTAATGTTATCGAGTTAGCTTTGTGTAATAAGTATGCTCGCTTACAAACAACACGTCGTATTGTTGCTTACGTTTATTTTGTAGGACAATATTTCCAGCCGTCATACGCCCTTAAAACTCATTGCACGTGCGATAAGAAGAACATTTTCTTTCATTTGTCCCAGAAACCTGTGAATGCCATTCGATATTGTGGCAAGTTGACCACTTCCGACTAATTATGTTATATTGCGTTTTGAATGCAGCACGCATTCGAAAGCGGCGATCCATTTGAAAATTCAAGGTTTCTGCTGGAATCTTCGACGGCTTTTTCTGTAAGTACCCTCTAATATTTTTCAGTTCAAACCTTGTTCTAAATCTTTAGAATTCGAAAGGGGTCAATGACGATTTTGCTTTTTAAAGAAGCCAATGAATTAAATAAAACTAAGTATGGCCTGGCTATTGCGAGTGTTCTGTAACCGGTACTTTTCTCGCGCGGATATTCAAAATATTTATCGCCATCCAGAATTCACGTTTAGATGCACGAATGAAATGTTAAATACTTATAGCTTACAACGAGCAAATATGTTGGCGACCGGAGTAGAATTTTTTAGCAGTCATTATGAAGAAAACTTAACCTAATTGAAGGGCTCATGCTACAGTCCTGGGGAAAATGGAACGTTCATTTAAGCCTGCTTGTCGGCAGATCCACGATCAAATCTGCGCCAAGAATTAATTTCAACCTTTATAGATAGCATTTAGGGGCTCCAAATGATGCCGCAAATATTTGGCGTTAATTTGTTAAATTTCGATGCTTTTAAATCCAAGGAGAAAAGTGGGGGCAAGTGGCGCCGGTCGCTACACAACGGCAACAAAGGCAGGAGCTCTTCATGTGGCGTACACCAGAGCTCGCGAACACCACCGCGCAAGCCAGGTCGACGTCCGGCGGTACCCGCTTACGCGCTCGCGTGCGCTTGGGGTTTTTCGTGCTACGCCGGAGGGATTTGTGTTGGCATAAGCCGCTCTGCTGTTAAAGAAAATCTCGTCGGTGTTTGCTGTTGCATTTCTAATCAGCCGACCTGTGCTGCTGTGGTTCGAGGGCCGGAAACCGTAACACTGGAAGGCGGAGGTCAAACACTTGTAATAGCGGCGCAGGGGCCTCGCAGCTTAGGGTTCATTCGCACTGAACTGCTCCAGTTGACTGTTGCTCCGTCTTTGTTTTGAGACGCGATTTAAGGGACGTAATTCTGTCATTTCCAACGATCGAGTACTTGGTGCCGTTATGTCTCCGTGTAGCGGTCGTCGGGCGCATCTTTCAAAGACGCTTGTTGCTTTTCATGGTGGCTAGTTCGCAAGCTTTCTACTTTCTTGGGCACTATCTTACTTGTGCGCAATTAGAGCACTCGGCGGCATTCTAAAGAAACTGCAATTTCTTGCAATTTTGTGGGGCCCTGGAAATTGTACAAAACGAAGATCTCCATGAAATAAGGTAGCATTACCGTAAATCTTCCTAATTCTTTGATTGCCAAAATTGTTCTTTGTAATTTTTAGTACCAAAAATAAGAAATTACCAGTCCAAAAAGCTTTGAAAAACAGCTAACTTCAAAATGCCAAAGACACCTGATGGTGCGACTCGCTGAAGGGCGCAAAGCCATACACAATGCCTCCCGTCGCTTTGCCTGTCGCTTTGCGCCCTTGTGCGAGTGCACTTCGCGGGGTTTGCCGCCTCTCCTCCACACCTCACAGTGGTGCCTCCGCCCGAGAACATATGCATTTGGATGGCACCACCGCATCGTTTCAGAACGACGGCCCTTTTTTAGAGAATTCGTCCCAGGACAGTTTGTTACTCTCGCCCGTCAGAACGGGCCGACGCTTTCTTTCTCTTCACCATCCTGTACCCAACACTAATGCGCGTAAGCAAGCGGATCAATCATTTATGAGGCACAATAAACAAGCCTGCAATTCGTCGGAGAGTTCCGAAGCCGGCCGCGTAAAACAAAAACACGAGGATGAAGGCCAGGGCCTCAGTAGTTGCAAGCTATGGGCCGTGCTTTAAAAAAAATGGTAGAAGTGATGGCGAGGAGTGAATTAAAGTAGTAGTATAAGTACTTCATTTGCAGTTTTACATCAAAAGGCAAAGCTGCGGAAGGAGCGCAAATAGATGTTGGAACACTTGACGGAGGCTGGCGGAGGCCAACCCTCCCTTAAAAAAAAACAATGAAAACAAAATAAAATACAATTACAAACAAAAAATAAACTGTTGAAATTAAAATTGAAGCGGTGTACATAACAGGGTTGCAGACATGAAAGAAAACATGGAGTAACTGGACAAACCTAGTCTTAATCAAAAATAAAACAACGATACATGTTAGTCCTAGAAACCATTGGCCAGTAAGACCTTGATGCTTGCAATGTTGTAACGTACATACGTTCGAAAGCAAGAGGGACCCGCTTTACAGTTGGTGGTAGAGGCAAACAAATATTTACCCTAAGAGACGTAACCTGCCTGGTAGCACAATCGCTTGTGTAGGCACGAAGCGTACCAATTCTTGCTGACTTCCTTTGCTAAGCCTCAAACAAACTGCGCGCGGTTATAAACTTTTGCTGGTAAACCTCTTTAACTCAATCTCTAAACCCCTCAGAGGCTTAATTAAATTCTATTCGGAAAGATCGCAAGAATAGGTCGGAGTTCTAGCCAATGCTGCATAGAAATAATTTGAATGTGTGTTAACTGACTCTAACATCGTACTTTGAAATTTAATATGACTATGGATATCACACACTTTTTGTACACCCGTTTAGTTTATTGGTCACATTTCCAAAATATTTTTCTTCCGTTCTTGTTACACCTGAAGTTAAGAAAGACTCTATGCCTGTCGTTTGCCGTTACGGTTTGCGCAAATAAAGATTCTTTTGTGCTCATGCAGTCGTATATAAAAGTTTACACACGAATATGAAAGTTCATAGATAACGTTGTGATATAAACGTATCTATAACTCGTGTGTTAAAGTTCGCGTATAACTGTCGTACATTATCGAATATTTGCAAGACCGATATTACATTATGTCTGATCATCTCGTCCTGTTTTGTTCTACGCAGGGAATTTTGACTGACTGTACTGAGGAGTCTTTCCAGCTGTTGGAAGCTAGAACTGAAGACATTGATAGATCTCTAGTGCAGAGAAAACTCAAAAATTTCCCAACATTCCTCGTGACAGTAAATAAAGTGATTACAACTCAGACTCATTCATAGTGTATTTTTTTCTACCTGTGATAACGAGGCGGCAATTACTCGTGCCTACCGGTAACAGGTTAAACTTGCTGTCCAATATGTTCAATATTAAAAAAAAACAAAAAGGCCACGCTGGCTAAGGCCAACTGCAATGTCAGTTTACAGCAGATACAAAATAAATAGAACACACGAAATAAAAAAAAACTAGCCGCTCTTATCTTTATTTCCTGCTTGTTACCCTAGTTGCCCTTTTGGTCTGGCAACCAGATTAAAAATCAGTAACGAAATATTAAAAGCTAGTTTCTATGGTTTACCTTTTTATTACGTGTTTTTGTTAATCGCTTACCTATGATGACAGCAGCCTTACCAAACTCGAACATTTGCATAATGTTAACAGCGTTCATATTGTGATAATATCTCAAACCGACGTTTTTGGTTTTCAGCTAAAATGTTCACTGTTCAATCCTTCCGTGCAACGACATAATGAACATATTCCTTCGTAGATACATATAATGCTGCTCAGAGTACCCGTGGTTACTGAGGTACTCAGATTACCTCAGAGTACCCGCAACAAAACATTAAGCTTTCCCAACTGCTAGAAGATTGGAGCCTGGAAAAAATTCCCAATATCAAATATAAACGATTCGTTCTAAACTGCATTACTCAAAGCAATCTCGATACATTGTGCATCCACTGAGTTGTTTGAACATGTCTGCAAAATAAATTGCCACTTTTGAGAAAAAATTGTTTGAATACGCATCTCATACCTGACTTATGAAAGGGCTTGTTTACCACAAAGCAGTTTCTTAAAACAGTTCATGAGTGCACAGCATGATTGATGCGAAAAGTTGGGTTGACAACTTTTAGAAATTCCAAAAAGCGTTCGATGGTGCGAGCCACAAAACGCAAGTATGCTAAGGTGGTACCCTTCTAAATAAAACCATTTCCCGCAACAAAAAATGACAGCCGCACACACATCAACAAAAGTAGGGCTGTCGAAGAAGCCCACAGATACGCTCAAAATGTGAGATACGCTCAAACTGGCAGCGCTGTTCGAAAAGCACGTCTGGCTCGCCCCTTATTCGCGATTTTTCAGTGCGGAAAGCGTCGATGCGGACTATTCGAATCCATTTGTCTCCTTTCGATACGTGCGATTGGCACTTTTCTCGAAGCAGAGCGTTGCTTCTTGTTACCAAAACTGTCAAGATATTGTATATTGCACGTTATGAAATATATGTGAAATCTGGTATCACCACTACTATCTAACAAGAGAATATCAAAACTAAAGAATATACGCAGCCCCACGCTCTAATAATAAACAAAGTGTCGACAGGTGGAAGTCGCATCTACATGGATCAAAAATGCCACCAGTTTTATTGACGTTGATGTGAATGCTATAAAAGGCTGCTGGACCGAGCAGTGTTTAGGAATAAAGTGACGATTTCACGATAGTAATAGCGGAAAAGGCAACGCTTTTATTCCCAGCTGGCTTCAGAAACATTGCAAGCAAGCTTCAATGATCTCTTAATGTGTTTATTGAAACGCACACACAATGTGGTTTCGATGCATAGAAGTCATTTCTTTTCAGAGGCAGAATGTATTCAACGAAAGTGCACTCGGTTATCACTCAGAGTGTTTCACATTCTTTCTTGATATTTTTGTTAGGTTAACTGTTTAAACAAATGTAGACTTAGCGTGATTCGCGCTATTTATTGCGCTGTAAACTAAATTGGTAGTTTATTTATTTTCCAAACATAACTGAAATATCAAGAGCAGTTATACAACATACAATTATTACATGAACTTGCAATGTAAATAGATGAACCGGGGATCACTCGATGGAAGCTATTGTTAGCAACTATGTCTGTGTAGCGAATCATAAGTAAGTTGGGTTTTCGAGAACTGCACTTGCCGCTCGATAACCTGCGTTCATGTCTCGGAACACCGTCGATCGCGGCACTGAACTCGACAACGCCTCTGGAATGCAGCGCTGCTGGCGGCATTTCCCCACACCACAGGGGCAGCGATGGTCCACAGAACATTGGACTGGGCTGTAAGAATGATGCGTGCTACTCCGTGCATCCCGATGGAGCCTACTCCTTGAAATACGCTGATTATTTGCTTGATTATCGGGTTTACGCTCCGACGCAACGCTGGCGATGAGGTGCGCCGTAGTGGAGGGCTCCAAATTAATTTTGACCACCTGTGAATCTTTAACGTGCGCCGAAATCTCGTACACACGGGCGGTTTTGTTTTTCACCTCCACCAGAGAAGCGGCCACCGCGGCCGGGAATTGACGTCGCGTCCTCGTACTCAGCCTTGAAATGCGTTACCGAGCAATTTAGGGCTTTCCAGCTACGTTCCCGCGTTGCTCGCTGCTGTCTCTGCGTTTTCCAGTTGTTCGCTCTCTCCGACATGTTCCATCCCTTCTCCATCCAAAAATTGCGTTTTTGTATAACAGGGATGGCATGGTACCCACTAAGTAAAATTCAAAGCAATAAAATTAAAAGAGAAGGGTGAAAACATCACATGAAAACCATTTTCCCTTTCTGAGTCAGAACCATTAAATTTCGGTCATGAAAATAACAGCTATAGCCGTTATTTTTATAAAACTAGATTCACGGCTCTTTTCGCGACTACAGGAACTGTCAGAAAACAATGATATGCTTTTGAGATTGAACCTCACTTCGCACAGAATAAAATGAAGAAGTTAAATGAAACAAGTGCAACAAAAAATCCCGCCGTCTCTACGAAGTGAATGATGATGACAGGGGCGAAGCTAAAATGCTTATCGGTGTAGTAGTAGTAGTAGTAAACTTTATTTGGTGAAAAGGGGTGAGGGAAAGGGGGAGAGATCAAGGGTGGGATCCAAATTCCAGGACCCCAGAAGCTATTTGGCCATCCCTGGCCCTACTAAGCAGCGCAAGCTGCTGTGCAGGGTCCGGGCTGGACAGGGCTTCCTCCCAGGACTCTAATGAGGTTTGGTGGGTATTTTTGTCCCAAGTAATTGGGCATTTCCAGACTGTGTGGAATAGATCGGCCTTCTGGTGACACTGCTTACAGTCCTCATTATACTTTTGTGGGAACATAAGTGATAGTCTGGACTTATGTAAGTAGGTGTTTGTCTGTATTTTTCTAAGATTTCTCGCTTCTTCAGCAGTTAGGCTGGGGTGTGGCGTAGTCATTGATCTTCGGTGAAGCCTGTAGGATGCTAATTTGTCTGTGCCTTGACAGTAAGCAGGGAGGGCGTACGAATGTTCCGGGTCTCTGCGGTGTATGGTAGTCCTCGCAAGAGAATCGGCCGCCTCGTTACCCTCTAGCCCCTGATGGGCGGGAGTCCAGACAAGTGTGTGGTTCTGTTTTAGAATTTTTGGGAGAAGTCTTTCAGCATTCCTTGGGACGATGCCGCAGATGAAGTTGAAACCGTGAAACATTCGTCCACACATAATATAAAGACTCGACACGTCAAGCTTTACACCGCTCCATTGACAAGCCCGTCGACGACGTCGATGTTCGTGGTGATTATGTAGGGCTTGTGTGGGACGATGAGAATCCTCATGGGTAAGATGGCGAATTCGGTGTGTGACAATTTTAGCCACCTTGGCCATCGCCTTCTGCAGAGCGTCTTGTGTCGTGTACCCCCGGTACGTGTCTTCAGCTCACAGGCGACGAACGACAACCTCTTCTTCTTCCTCTCCTCCTTTTTGGGTAGCAACGAACGCGTTGAACGTTCTGACCTCTTCGGCCAATCTTTGGTTAGCCAATTCCTAGCGGGATCCTGCCACAATCATCATCAATGTGCGTGTACAATGTGCTGCGTACGGCCGGGACAAGGCCCGAGCAAGACGAGCTTCACCCCTAAAAAAAGACCACTCATGCCTGGAGTAGAGGGTTTAACTAAGAAAGTGAAAATGGTTTTCATGTGATATTTTCTCCCAATCGGTTCCTATTTTCACGTTTTCACTTTTACTTATTGTGTACGCTGTCATCCCTGTTATAGAGGTTTTCCTCGAATGTGCTGGAAGCCCCATCATAGTGCGCTACTTCACAACAAAGGTTTCAGGCAGTTTTGATGACCTGTAACACAAAAGCACCAAGCCCACAATTTCTCAAGTTGCTCTGAAGAAGAAACTTTTGTCTGGAAGCTGCGGAAAGTAACACTGGCTCTTAAGTGAACCCAAAATCCAAATGTCGCTTCCTGGGCTTCGCTTAAAATGGGCTCGTTTCAGGCTGCGCTTCAAAAGCTGTTACGGTGGCACGGGCAGTATGCGGCGGTCTTGCAATACGCAGATCTTCTTTCCGCAGCCACTCGGCTCGCTCGAGCATACAAATGCCACTCACGCGGAGAAGTTTGTCGAAGGCTTATCTGCGTATGACAGCCATTCAAGACGGCACGCGCCTAGCCTGCCGCGACCAACGTCGTTGGATGGACTATCTCACGGGTCATCTATATCATTGCTTACAGCCGAGGATGTCCGCCTGCAAACCGCGCCCTCGTGCAGCTGACTACATATAAGAAGCATTCATTCCTCACGCTCCGTGGGCATGGCTGCACTGGCTATATGCGGTGGGCTTACAATCCATTGATCTTCTTTACGCAGGTGAGGTTACCAAACGACAAGTGTACCCGTCGTAGTGACCAAGTTTTGCTTGCGCTGCCATGCCCACAATTGCGGGTCATGATGTGTGGTGCCACGTCTGTACTAAAAAAATTGTAACTACTTCTCGGTGGAGATATTGAAACAAACCCTGGCCGGAATTCGCGCAAATCTGCAAGCAGCTAGAAGAAATTGTTTGCGATATTAAGGAAATAAAAGCAACCCGATTGGCCAACACAGAAAGAAAATGGATGCCCTCACGCGAATGGAACAAAAGGTTAAGGCTTATCAGGAACAAAAGTTACCTCTGTGAGTGCTCAAATCCAGGTTCTAGAGAAGAGAATTGATGAATTAGAAAACCACAGCAGCAGATCAAATTTGATTGTTTATGGCATACTTGCAGTTAAAAGGGAGGGTAACGAAATGCTAGAGCACGTAGCGAACAATTACATCTTGAAGCCACTTTGGAACTGTAACCGGTTGCAATTGACCGGATTTATCGTTTAGGAAGGCCAGCTCGAAACAAGACACCACCTGTAATTTCCAAACTGCTTGACACTGGAGAAAGAACCAGTATTCTAAAGGACGGTCATAAACTGAAAATTACCAATTTCTCAATTGGGGATGATTGTTCTAAAAAAGTCCGAGATGTACGTAAGAAACTGTGGTAAAGCGCCAAACCGAATCGCGATAAAAAGAAAAAAGTTGCGCTAGCATTAAGAAACTATATATAAATGACAAAGCCTATGTATGGGAAAGGGATAAAAATGAACACGTGCCACTACAAAAAAACGACGTCTTGAACAGGACCACCCGATGACACGGCTGTATGCATTGGCGCAAGGCGCATCACGCTAAGCCAGAGTACACATCCAACGAACCGCTCTGTACCTTTGTACGAACAATGCGCACAAAATAACACGAAAATTCGGAAGGAACGACAGCAGCAAATTATCAATTTGTATGCGCGAGGTGCAATTAACAAAACAGAACAGTTCGAAATTTTGTTACTTCAGCAAGAGCATGCTACTTCAGCAAGACCAGAGCATGTGAGCCACAGCGGCTCACATGCTCTGGAACTGTAAAAAACCGCGCGAGGTGTCGACAGACACTATATATGACCCCGCGGCAGCCCGAAGCCGCAGCGGGAAGCTACGACCAGGAAGAGCCGACTAAGGAAGTCCAGCAGAATTCAATGGCCCTCGAAAGGCAACGACCAAGCGAAACCACCGGAAGGTTACCGCCCCAAAGAAGGGGCCAGCGAAGAAGGCCGAAGGGAGTAGCGAGGCCCGAGACAAGGTAGAGGGATACGAAGTCTAGAATACGTCAAGGCCGCCTCGCGGAAAGACCCCCCGCACGAGTAGGATGTAACCGAGCTATAGGCACTAAAAAGCTGTTTCATCTCCCTCATCTCTCTCTAAATATTTTCCCACTGACTCGCTGACCAGAATAATGGAAGAGTATGGCATTCTAACCCTTTAAGTACAACGTCCAACTATAAAGTTAAAGTTTCTATTCTGCTTAAAAAGAAAAGAAAACTTTCGCTTAAACCTGATCAATTCCTTCAGCCACTAACTGCCCAACAAACACGGCATGGACACTTTGAATCTCTCACACGGTAAAGCGTTCGAACTAATGTTTCTTTTGTCCCGCATACCTTTCTAGAAAAAATTTGTTTCGCTCACAATTACGGACTGGAATAAACTAACTGAATCGACTGTAACCAAATATTCACTGTCTTGAACATTTGGAATTTTGAATGGCACTTCTTACGACTTCGATGCAATCCTGTGTACGTGTTCACTCAATCTTTTTCGATCAGTGTGCGCCATGTATTTTGTATGTTTTGTGACGTCGATCCATTCCTTTGCATATGTTCAATCTATTTTGATCAGTGCGCCAGGTGTATTATGTACACGTTTTTTTGTTAGGAACCTCCTTCTTGGGCCCTTCAATGGGCTTGCAGCAAAAAGTAAACCATCATCATAATCATCATCATCATCATCATCATGAACAGCCTATTTGGGTACAGTGCAGTACGAAGGCCTCCCCGCACGGGGCACCTTGAGCAATCTTGGTGACGGTGTTGGCGACACCGCGGACCCTGAGCCCCCATACTCACGCTGTAACCGACCGTGGTAACGAGTTTTAAGGTGAAGGGCAGAAACCTCGAACGGTGGCCGTCGGAGCCCAGGTCAAGCTCCGGCGGATGGGCTCCCTGTCTGTTTACCAGGCAGGGAGCTCCGGGACCTCTCAGGCTATCAGGGTAAGGTTTGAGAAGAAAGTACCCCCGTCCCCTGCTTCCTTTACATGCCATATGGTAATCGAACCCCCCCCCCCCCCCCCAAACATGATCGGCCCCTGAAAGGGGCCGCACCGAAGTTTCCTTTCCGCCACTCCCAACCCTCAGTCTTCCAAAGCCCGATAACTACCCCCGTTTTTAGATGTTGGAATCCAGTGAACAAGAAAAGCCTCTTGCATCACAGTCCGTGTTCCTAATATCGAAATTTCTGGCGGGCATCATTGGTGACAAATATAAGGCCAAAAAACAAAGAACTGGGGAAATCCTGGTTGAAGTACACAACCAACAGAATGCCAAGATCCTCCTTGAACAAACTCGCATAGCCAATCTTGAAATCAGGGTGACACCCCACCGCAGCCTGAACAGTACTCAAGGTGTCATCTCCGAACTACACCTCATGAACGAGACAGATGCTGACCTGCTGGAGGGCCTGAGAAATCAGGGTGTAACAGCTGTGAGGCGCATAACTATGAGGAGGGATGACAAAGTAGTTTCGACCAAGCACATTATCCTTACACTCCCAGAGTACGTCAATGCTGGTTTTGTACATTGTAATGTCCGGCCTACATTCCAAACCCGCGCCGCTGCTTTAAGTGCCAGCGGTTCGGGCATGGAACCAACTCCTCCCGTAGTCGTCTGACCTGCGCAAAGTACGCTCAGCATGATCATCCATCTGATAATTGTCCATCATCAACCCTCACCTGCGCCAACTGCCAGGGACCCCATGCCGCCTATTCTAGAACATGCGAGAAATTCAAACAGGAGAAGGAGATCATCAAGGTGAAAGTCACTGAGAGCCTTACCTTCCCAGAGGCGCGAAAGAGGTTCGCCTCTTTCCCCCTGGGGAGGTACGCCGACGCGGCACGCCGGGGGGCGGAGCGGCGTCTGGTGTCCACAGGGACGCAGTTCAGCGAGTCTGACCTGGTCCCTACCCCGCCCGCCCTTGGGGTACCTCAGGCAGCCCAATCCGTCGCCACGCCTCTTGCTGAGGCAGCAGCGGTTGTGGTGACAACCTCTTCTGTAGGGACCGGTGCCGCTCCCGCCTCTGCCTCCCCGTCCTCCAGTGCGTTGGAGGGTGCCGACCGGAGGGACACCGGGGGCCCCGCATCGGCTCCCGCCGCCACCGCACCTCATGTGCCACCTTTGGTGTCCCGGACGCCCTCGGAGGTGGCGGCTCAAACAAAGGGCTCCCCAAAAGGGGGCCAAGTCCGAGGGGCCTGGTCCGCCGGGCGCCCTTCTGGCATCCGACGAGGAGATGGATGTCGCGCCGTTCCTGCCTGCAACGCAGCGCAAGGAGCGGCCTCCGATGTCCAAGGCCACAGAAAGGCCTAGAAATCCTAGAATAACAGCCCCGAAAGACGACACATGAACAACAACACACACACACACACTCCAGTTATTCTAAATATAAATAATGGAACTGAAAACATCATCCAATGGAACTGCAGAGGCCTCCTTAAATATCTTGACGATGTGTATGAGATGCTGCGTGCCAATCAGCCAAGTATCATGTGTCTCCAGGAAACCCACCTCAATTCTAAACAAACAAATTTCTTAAATAGGTACATGGTATTCAGAAAGGACAGGGTTGGCTTCACACACTCTTCCAGAGGTGTGACAATTGCCGCCCAGAAATCCTTAGCCTGCCACCCTGTCACTCAGAACACTGTCCTTGAGGCTGTAGCACTCCATACGATAATATTTAATAGGTTGAAAACGGTATGCTCCATTTACATTCCTGCAGATCATGCACTTTCGAGCTCTGACTTCGAGGCGCTGGTCGACCAACTGCCCGAACCATACATCCTAACAGGCGACCTTAATGCGCACAACTCTCTTTGGGGCTCCTCTAGAATGGATGCCCAAGGTCGCCTGATAGAGAAATTTCTTACATCTTCAGGAGCATGCCTTTTCAACAAAAAACAGCCGACATACCATAACTTAGGACACAATACATACTCGCATCTTGACTTGGCTATTGGTTCTGCAATTCTGTTTCCATGTCTTGAGTGGGGCGTGGGCACGGACCCATATGGTAGTGACCACTTCCCCACTTCCCTAACGTACGTAGGTAAAGGTCCATGCAGTCCATCTTCCCAGAACAGGTTTAATAAATCAAAAGAAAACTGGGGTACATTCACAGAAACATCTAAACTACACCACACAACCATAAAACACCTATACGTGGAAGGAGCAGCCCAACTCGTCACGGACACATACTCGACGCCGCCGAAAAGTCCATGCACCAGGCCTCCAGTGCGTCCCGCAACCCAAGGAGGCCCTGGTGGAACGAGGACTGTAGGCGGGCGCGAGAGGCCCAGAACAAGGCGTGGGGTGTCCTTCGCCGGTACCCCACGCCAGATAATATCATTTCCTTTAAATGGGCAAAGGCTCTTGGGAAGCGTGTGCGTCGTGAGGCGAAACGGGAGAGTTGTCGTGCCTTCCTCACTTCCATCAACTCATACACCGACACTCACAAAGTCTGGACACAATACGCAAGCTAAAAGGACAACAGACACACAGCCTTCCCCTGTTTAGCACACAGGGGACACACTCGAAGACCAGGCCAACACGCTTGCACAACACTTCGAACACGTGTCCAGCTCAGCACACTACACCAACACTTTCATTAAACATAAAGCATCATGTGAGAAGAAGTCCTTGCGAGACAGTAATAAGTCGAACTCATCCTATAACACCCCCTTTTCACTTCATGAGCTGGAGGTCGCACTCCGTACTTGTAAACCTTCAGCTCCACGTGCAGACAGGATTTCATACACAATGATACAACACTTACATGCAGACACGCTTGAAACACTTCTTCACCTCTACAATAAAATATTTCTTTCGGGGCACTTTCCGCGCTCTTGGAGGAAGGTCATAGTAGTGGCTTTCCTAAAGGAAGGGAAGGACGTTTCCTCTCCTGCCAGTTATCGGCCCGTTGCCCTGACAAGCTGCCGGTGTAAGCTCTTCCAGAAGATGATAAACAGGAGATATGTGTACTTCTTAGAGTACAATGGTCTTCTCGAGAGCAGCCAGGCAGGCTTCAGGGCGGGGCGATCTACCAACGATCAACTCGTTGCATTAGAGCCTTATATCAAAGATGCTTTCCTCCACAAGCAGTACTGTATGACGGTCTTCTTTGATCTTGAAAAGGCGTACGATACTGCTTGGCGGTACGGCATCCTTAGCGACTTGAAGTCCTTTGGAATGTCGGGTAACATGATGAACACGCTTGCCAGTTACCTGTCTGAAAGATGTTTCGCGTGCGAGTTGGAACTGCACTCTTTAGGGTTCATGTGCAGGAAAACGGCGTGCCACAAAGTGGAGTTTTAAGTTGCACTTTGTTTATTGTGAAAATGAATTCTCTTCGGAAGGCATTGCCACCGTCGATTTCATGTTCAAATTATGTAGATGACGTTTAATTATCTTTTAAGTCTTGTAACTTGTCTGTCTGCGAGCGGCAAGTCCAGCTTGGTGTGAACAAGCTTGCCGGCTGGGCAGATAGCAACGGTTTTAAATTTAATCCAGGGATGTGCACTTGTATTTTGTTTTCCAAGAGGCGTGGCATTCGGCCGGATCCAGACATTCAACTCCACGGTGTCTCTATTCCTGTAAAAAAGAAACACAAGTTCTTAGGTATTATCTTTGACGAAAAGCTCACATTCATCCCACCCATAAAACAACTGAAACATGAATGCTTAAAAACAATGAATATCCTGAAGGTTCTGTCGCACATCTCTTTTAGTGCTGACAAACAACTTCTCTTACGTGTTTTACCAGCTTGATAGGTTCACGATTGGACAATGGTAGCGTTGTTTATGGGTCAGCAAGTAAAACATCCCTCAAAATGCTGGACCCAGTGCTCCAATCTCGGGCTCCGCCTGGCGTGTGGCGCCTTCCGCACTAGCCCGGTCGAAAGCCTCCATGTGGAGTGCAACAATGGAACCTACAACGTCAGCGAGCATACACAGATCTCCTTATGGTTTTAAAATTTCATCCATGCCTCACCATCCTTTTAATTCAGTTTTTCATGATACGTCCATGACTGAACTCCTTTTAAATCGACCATCGTTCTCTGCGCCCTTCTCTTACAGAGTTAGAGAGGAGGCGTCAGAGCTTGCTGTCTCCTTTTTAGATACAATCCAAAGTTCTCTAACGGATTTTATAGCACCATGGCACTCTCCGCCCTGTATCATGCGACACATCTTTCACACATCTAGATAAAAACCGAGCTACCACATGTGCAATTTTGCAGCATTTCTTGTATTTGCAGCAGAGTATGAGTGCTCTGAATTTTATACGGACGCTTCTAGAACTGCCACCTCTGTGTCCTGCGCGGCGCATGGGCCCGGTTGTCAATCATATACTTCAAAGCCACATCCCACAATCCATTATCTATACAGATTCCCTCAGTGTTGTGCGGGCACTGTCGTCAACAGTGCCTTCGAAAAACCACGTTGTCAATCTGATGTCAAGGGTATTATGTCTGTGTATGTACGCAAATTTGAACTGGTTCTTTGCTGGTCCCTGGCCACTGTGGTATAGCCGGGAACGAAGCAGCGGACCGAAATGGCTGCTGCTGCTACACTCTTGAATACAGTAGACATAACCACATTACCATACACCGACGTGAAACCGCACATCAGACAACACCTTCGCAAAACATGGCAAACACACTGGAGTGAACAAACAGACAACAAGTTACACGTAATAAAACCTCACTTGGGACCATACACCACCGACACACGCAATAGATACTGTGAAGTCGCCTTGGCCAGATTACGGATAGGGCACACCCATTCAACGCACTCGTATCTGCTGGCGGGATCTTCTAGACCCCAGTGCAGCAGGTGCGGAGAGGCCCTATGCGTAGTGCACATACTAATCACATGCAAGGCACTTCACACAACTCGACACAAACACTTCAGAGAACTCTACAGACAACATATCCCACTACATCCATCGCTATTTCTAGGGGACGATGCCATCGTTTCTGTGAAACGTGTGTTTGAGTATTTGTCAGAAGTTAAGTTTTTGAACCTCATTTCCTATCACGCATACTCAAATCTGGCCCTATACACCAGCCATCACCATTATGTATAACTGATTTTACTATGTTTGGATGACATGTTTTTGTTACCTACCATTTTGTGGTAACCACTTCATTTCATTAAATAAACTTTCTGGCGCTCTTTGACCTTAGTCGGCCTTGCGCCATAAAAACCCAACAATCATCATCATCATCAGTACCAAGGCCTCCCCATTGACCTCCACCCATTTCTGTCTTTTGCTGCCCGTGTTCATTCCCTGCCTCTGAATTTTCTTATTTCATCTCTACATCGAGTTAATGGTCTTCCTCTTTTTCGAGTCCCGTCTCCAGGTGTCTATTCTGTTGTCCTGTTGTCCGTTCGTTGTACCACATTGCCAGTCCAAGTCCATTTCTTTTTCTTAACCTGGATTAGGATACAATGTATCCGAGTTTGTTTCCTAATCTAGGCAGCTCGTTTTCGGTTCCTAAAGGTTACTCCTAACTTTATTCTCTCCATGGCACGTTGAGCGGACCTAAGCTTGCTTTCTAATCTTTTAGTAAGTCGCCAAGTTTCCGCTCCGTATGTCATCACCGGCAAGACGCATTGGTTGAATATTTTTCTTTTTAGGATAGGGGCATCTTACTTTTCATTATTTGCGAGTGCTTTTTCAGTGCTCCCCATCCCATTCCTTTTCTGCGCCTGCATTCTGAATCATGGTTTGGGTCCGCGCTGACCATCAGGCCAGGGTAGTTATATTTTTGTACATGTTCCAGTGTTTAGTCTCCTAGTCTAAAAAAGGGCACGTTCAGCATGTTTATTTATCATTACTTTAGTTTTATTCATGTTTATCTTTAGCGCCACAGCGAAGATTTCTGGTTTTAGTTTCTCAATCATGTTTTAAAGTTGCTCTGCAGATTCACTGAGCAAGGCTATGTCATTTCCAACCTTAAATGGCTCAAGTATTTGCTGTTTATCCGTAAGCCTATGGTTTCCGCATCAAGCCTCGTGAATACACTCTCCAGACATGCTGTGAACACTTTTGGGGAGATGATAGCGCCTTGTCGCACTCCCCTTCGGATCGGGAATTTATCACTTTGCTTATGAAGTGTTATTCTGCCGGTGCATTCCCCATATACGCCGTCTAGGAGTCATAGGTAGGTCTTCCCTAATCTTTGGGGCTTTAAGGCGTCCATCACTGCGGCGGGTCTTACTGAATCGAACGCTTTTTCCTAATCTATGAATATCATGTCATGTGGTTTATTATACTCTGTGCATTTCTCTATCACTTGGTTGATGACATAGATGTGATCCATTGTAGAGTATCGTTTCCTGAACCCAGCCTGCTTCCTGGGTTGTTAGAAGTCTAGGCTGGCGGTTATGGGGCTAAGCATTAACTTGGTATATAGCTTGTATACAACCGACAGAAGGCTGATGGGTTTGTAGTTCTTACAATATTTGTTAACTACCTTCTTGTGAATTAAAACTTTTTTGGCGTTTTCCCAGGCTTTTGGTACGTTTAAAGTCCTTAAACATACTGAGAATAGTTCAGCAAGCTTTTCTAGAATTATATCTCCACCCTCTTTTAGAAGGTCTATGGTTATGCCGTCGTCGCCTGCAGCTTTACCTTTTTTCATCCCCTTAAGTGCCTTTCTACGTCCTCTTTCGTTACTGGTGAAACATCGCAAGCAACGCTTGTAGGCTCGGTAATTTTGTGTCGCTCCAGTGTCGCTTGGATGTGGCCTGGTGTAGAACCGTTCTGCGATTTTTATTATCTCTTCCATATTGTGCGTAACGTTGCCCTGTTCATCTCTAAGTGCGTACATTCTCTCTCGGCCAATAGCCAGCTTCCTCCGTGTTGCCTTCAGGGTTTCTCCTCTTTCTAAAGTTTCCTCAATGGCCGCCATGTTGTACGCACGAATGCCGTTTGTTTTACTTTTGTTTATAGATTTTGACAGCGCTGCTAGTTCAGGTTCATCCACCGTACTGGATATTATCTTCTGGCGCTGCGAAATAAGTTCCTTTGTTTGCCTAGTTAGTTTTCCAGTTTGCTTCCTACATGCTGCTTGTCCAGTAGCCACTGCTGACTCCGTGATTGCTATTGTTAGGTTATCATTTAGAGTGTCCACACTGTCCTCGTTCAGAAGTGCGAGCCAGTTCTGAACACACTAAAAAATTTTACGCCCAAAAGGGTGCTTCAGCTTGTCGCCGCAGGAGCACCCTAAAAACTGAATATTTTACGCCCTTTAGGGTGCTTGGATTCTGTCGCCGCAGGAGCACCCTTTGTGAAGCACCCCAGAAGACAGGTGCCTTATAACACCCTTTCCGCCTAAAAGTATCCTAGGGTGCTACTTAGCACCCCAATCTGTAGGAGCATCTTCTACAAAAGCACCCACCTAAAGGGGTACAAAACGGGTGCGTCATCCTCGGTTCACAGGTGCAGCAGGTGTGAGACCACATATTGCACAATATCACACACGATTATGGCATGAAACATTCGTGCTTTCAAGCTCGGTTCTGTGAGACATTCTACTGAAGCTCAACATCAGCTGATAATTTCCTTGAACTTGTGTCACCGATTGTTAAAACATCAATTTAAAAAGTCAGGAGCCACATCTCAGTACAGTTATAACTTTAGAGGTAGTTGATTACCCAAAACTTCGTAAAAAACCAATTATATGTTCACTTTGCCGAACTGCAGTACACATCCTTCGAGATTCACTGCAGAGCCTAACCATGCTGTGCAGTGAAAGCAATTAGGTGTGCAACACTTCAACCACACAAAACTTCCTTGGCTTCTTAGTATTGCATCAAACTTCCAATCAAGGTAGCTACCTGCAATGTTTAGTGCCTTATTCTTGAGCTGAGCAGGAAGGTTCAATATCAAGGAAGACCAAATGCAAAATGTATAGTTTCCTCCGTAATGCGGCTCATAATATAGTTCCCTCCGTACTGCGGCTCATAATAGCCCTGTACTGCGGCTCATAATCTACTTATAAAAGTTGGGTACCCAAGCCATTTATTTTCGTTTGCATTATTCTTTTTGCTTTACGGAAAAATATTCATATGGTACAGCACTTGCAAGGTTTGGTGGTATTTGGAGTTTTATAAACATACCTTTAGACTAAATGACCCCACATAGCAATAACAAGAACTGCAAACATCACAGAACAATGCATACATACAAGTTCCCTGGTGAAGCCCATGGTTGAAATGTAATGCCATTGTTCAGAAAACATTATTTTATCATGAGGCTAGCTTGTACATGGTGCCTTGCATTATGTCCCTGCCGGTGGATGTGGGGTCATTTGTCACTGTTGCAAATGAAAAGCCAACAGCCAGGGCCCATTAGTTTTGGCTAGTATTACGAGGTGCCTCACGGTAAGCATTCTACGTCGATTTTTTTAGAGTTGACTAGAACTGAAATCAGCAAAAGATTCTCTACAAAACATTCATTCTATCCGCAGCTTTAGGGTTTGCTAATTTCCATAGTTGGGTTTCTTCTGCCTTTCTTAACAACATTTTTCTTTTGATAAGAAGGTGCACAACCAAAAGCAAAAAGCTTTTCTGTAAACCTTTGGTAGCTATATAATTGTTACAAAATATTTTACTCTAAATATGGCAGCTTAAACTGAGAATATTTGCATTTAAAAACATTAAAATAAGTTTAAATTGATCATAAATTTTTAGCTGTTTTTACGCAAAACTGTACATGGGATATGAAGTGCACCACAAGGAGGGCTTTGGATTAGCTTTAGCAAATTTGGGACATTTAAGGTGCACTGAAATCTCTACACATGCGCTTTTTCACTTTCTGTATCCACCAGGAAAATGGCTGCCAATTTAGACAGCGATTTCTAATAGTAGTTGACGTGCATTTTAAAATAATCACAAACATTATAGCCACAAAATTAATTTTTACAAGTTGTAGACATTGCCCGTTACACCAGACATTGGACTACACTGTCAAGAGCTTTGACATCTACAATGACACTCTACAAAGTCTACAAGCAGGCTTATACTGGTAGAATGTTTCATACCATAATTACTGTGTGTTCAGAGCTCACGTGTGAAGTATGGATACTGCTGCTTCAGCAAGAACCGAGGATGAGCACCCTTCCTGGTTCTGAAAAAAAATAACAGAGGAAATGCCTTAAGCAGGATTCTGAAACGGGGTTGAATGAAACAAGAATGAACAAGAAATTCTTTCAAAACATGTAAAGCAATGCAAACAAATATTTATTTCAACTTATTTCTACAAAAGACCACCTCATGAAGACTGGTGGTGGGGTATTGGCTCAAAAAAAAGCAGAGAGCACTTATACAAATGCTACAGGGAGCCTTCGCAGCCAACAATTGTTTGAACACACCTAAACTAATCACTGTTCAACAAACTCATAAAAATGTTTGAATGCATAAAAAACCAGTGGTAAACACAGGAAACAGTTAAAACAGAATGACGGCACAAGTTTGTCCCGTCGTTCTCTTCTGTGTCCTGGGTTTTCCTATGGTTTTTCATCCATTCAAACATGTACCAGCTAGCCCAGTCCAACGCCTTGGTATCATAAAAATATGGATAGTCAATCCTTACACAAAGTTGAAAAAAAAAGTATAAAGTAGGTGACAAAATTTTAAAACGACAGCAAATTGGTTGGCTTTTAATTTTAAATGATAATATAAAAAATAATGGCATGAATGAAAGTGAGCAGCACGCGAAGTACCTTGTTGCTAGCCCGACATTCCACTTTGAAGCAAAATGTCCGCTTTCAACACTACATAGGCTAAACATGCAATGAGGCATTCCTTTAGGCACACAAAATATACCATAATTGTTAAAAAAGCTACGAATTAGTTGAAAAAACCTGACCACGACAAATTGGAATTAGTGACTAGATACAGTTTCAGAAATACACAGCGACATCATATAAAAATATATGGTTCCCATACAAAGATTGATCATAACAAAAATTCAGGACATTTATCAGACTGGCATCAATGTGCAAAGCAGCTTAATGAAGGAAGACGGTCTTCACTAAAACATGTTAATATTGGGAGCTCATGTGCTTCCCTGCAAGTTGGGTGTGTAAACCCACTGACATCTTAACTAACCCGCCTGAATCATCACTTGATAGACATTGAGGAATTTTACGAATTGGTTTATTGTAGCCAGCTGTCTAGTTTATTTCCCTATTTTTCTTGGCATTTCGTGTCTAATTCTAAATTTGGTGACTAGATAGCTTTTACTATGGTCATGCACTGGTGACAACGAATATTTGATTTTACTTTAAAAAAATTTCAGTTTTGTTTTATTGCTCACCAGCCAACGATCTGAAATATCAGAGGCGCTTAAAACGTATGTTGGCATTTCCTTCCTGCAGTGTAGTACAACTAATCATGACTTTTACCATAATTTGTTCACAAATCGTAATATGTGGAAAGTATTCAGCTTAATGAAAATGTCATTTCAGAAGCATGCACAATCAACAAGGCCTCAATGACTCTCATGACGTGGTCCACTTGTTTCTGTCACAAATAACCTGAGTGCAGACACATTCCACCGAAGACGAAGGTAACATGCCCTCTTGGGTGATGAATATTTAAAAAGCCTTACGAGTAAATTTGCTGCTGAGCACGTGAAATTGTGGCATTAAAACAAAAGATCCCTCTGCGGCATCTTTCACTTGGAGGAGCGCTTGACCACAAACTTTGAGAAGCTGGAAAATGCTCCATGAGCCGCTCCAGCCAGCAGAAACGATGCAGGACACAAGTTGGTAGGCGGACCGTTGGCATCCTGCGATTGTGAAGATATTTCTGTTTAGTAGATGCTCTTCTTTTTGTACCACTGTTTATTTCACCTTTAACAAGCAGCTGAACTCCTTAACGTTCGCATAATAAAATGCTGCAATGCGGAACAGTTAGCAGGGTTACCTCAATTTTGCTTTTCTACGAATTAACACAATGTAGGTAATCTGCACACAACTACAATCAAACTACAATTTTCACCTACTTCACTGCTAACATCAGCGTTTGACTGCTCAAGCACAAATACAGGTTAGACATGTGAGCAATCTGCTAAACGTATCCCCACAAACTGAACAATCAGGCATCAGAAATCGGCAAGGAAGGAGGTGTCACGTTAAATGGCACTTTTTTTGTTCAAAACATAAACAACACCTGGAAGCTTGAAGCGTGAGAGGGGGTCTTTCACGCTGACAATGTCAGAACATAGCTTGCTAGTGGGCACCTGCACGATGTGCACAATGTGTTTCTTGAAAATGCGTGCGAAAGTTTGATTGATGTGTAGGACGAGAATTGCAGCACGTTTTGACACAGGCCTTGTGGACGCTTCTGCCTGCTAATGTCAATGTGGATTCTTGCTAGTCGCCCTCTTCGCTTCTTTCTGAATATAATGCTTTAGGCATTATATTCAGGACAACGACTGCATCAAAACGTGCAGCAATTACCTACGTCCCACACATCGGTGAAACTCTCGCACACATTTTCAAGACACGCAGTGCATACATTGTGCATGTGCCCACTAGCAAGCTGCGTTCTGACATTGTCAGCGTGAGAGACCCCCTCTCACGCTCCAAGCTTCCGGGTATTGTTTATTAGATTCCATGCGCTGAATGCAAATCAGTGTACATTGGCGAAACGGGCAATCTGCACAGAAGATTAATGCAGCACTGGAACGAAGTGAACAAGGGCCATGCAAAAACAAGTCCACTGGCAGAGCACCGTGAGAGGACGGGACACGTGGTCGACTGGAACAAGACAAAATTACTGACAACTGAGTGCAATCTATCTTCTCGATTACTGCTCGAGTCCCTCATTGTTCAGACGACGCCCAACATTATCAACATAATGGATGGCAATCTGCACCATATCTATGCAAACTCATTGCGCCGCGTAATGCCCAATATATAGCTTCGTTTTCCACGACACATGCTCACCGTGAACAAGCACAAACCGTTAAATGGCTTTCTTGACTTGGTCAGTGACCTACGTTTCATCACTGCAATAATGCTTTTACCTGCCTACACGGCATTCCGTCAAACACTGGACTACACCACATGAGCCATTGCCGTTCTTAACCTGCACCAGAGTATATAACCTTTCACTACTGCTATGAGATAGACCCATAAACGCACTTCAATATGGCCTTTATATTTAGCTCTTGGAAACATTATGTATAATTTTACCTTTAAGTTGCACCTGCTACAGCAGCTGGTACTATACCCAAAACATGAAAAAAAACGGTTTTAACACGCCAAAGCTACACTTGGGATATGGGGAGCACTGTAGGGGAAGGCTTCGCATTAATTTTGACCATCTGGGTATTTTTGTGCGCATCGAAATCTCCAAACACGGGCGTCTTTACGTGTTGCCTCCATCTGAAAAGCGGCTACACCAAGCGGTATCTAACCGACATTCGCCTCCACAGCACACCACCCTAGCCACGTGGGTTAAACATATGAAATAAAGCGAGTTTTGGAGTGCAAATGAAAATATTAATCACACGTCTTATTTTCCCAATCGATGTACCTTTTGAAATCCACCATGCAATCCCCCCTCCCCTACCGGCCTACCAAAACACCTTTGTCTCAAGAGGTAATCAGGCTGTTGTTAATGAAGTAAGTATTTACAATCCGAGACTTGCCACCGTTAAAGTCATGCACTTTGTTTTAGAGATAAGCGACATTAGCCATTTGCAGCACCAGGAGTTAATTGTGTTAAGATCAGATTGAAAGCATTGACGGTAGTAGTTGAAAGAAATTGTGTGATAAATTACAACATCATCTGCAAATAGACCTACATGGGAGGATATGCAACATGGAAGATAGACCAAGCAACCTGCCTGGGGGGCAGGTTGGCACGAGCAAAAGAAGTATATAGTTATTAGAAGTAAACTGCATTTGAGAAGAATGAAAATCTTTTGCTCAAGTGAGGACATTAGGGTGAAGTTTGAGAAGTAGTCTGTGGTGTGCAATGCGATTGAATGCTTTAGAAAAATCGAGAAAAACTACCGCAGTTTGTAAGCCTGTGTCAATGGATCAATGTAGATCGTGAACAAATCCTGAAAGTTGTGTTTCTCAAGTAACCCTTGTGAAAACCGTGGTGATACTCGAATGTGATATTGTGATTTTATAAATAATTAGCGACCTGAGAGTGGATGAAATGTTTCCTGACCTTGCATATGGTGCTTGTTAGGGAAATTTAATGGTGAAGTACCGTCTCCTGATTTAAAGACTGGTGCTACCTCGACTATCTTCCAACCATTGAGATTAGTGCCTGTCATGAGAGACTGCGAAAAAAGCGCTGTCAGAATTCTACAGACTGCGGGATGTACTTTTCGGTATAGTATGATTATTACCAGTATGATCTGAAGTAGACCAGTTTGTATTGCAAGTTTAAAACCATATCGAAAGATCCTAAATGTTTGCTTGGCTTGATTACATACGAATACTTGCTTCAAAGTCAGTTCAATTTCTCTTCTTGCCCTTTAGTCGTCAGCCCCAGATTCTCTTCAATATCTCTGCTAAGCAATGACACGCTCCATACGCACAGCACTGCTTCATGAAAATGTTTCAAATAATCAGAGGCCACAGCACTGCTAACAGGTATACATCATGGCAAGTTCCACAACATGCAATAACTAACCTGAAAGTACATAATCGGTGGGTGCACCGATATGGCAGCAGTGCCTGGACCGATGTGTCGAGCAAATGCGCTGACTTCTGAACGGGTGGTCCAAGCGGCCAGATGATGGATGAATGACCATTCCTGGCGGCAAAGCGTACGGAGCACCAACGAAAGGCCAGGCAGTACTTGGGTACAGCAGGTGCAGTGTCGGTTGGCCAAGGGAGGCCCTGGCAAAGCCTTTGAAACTGGACTGGAAGGCAGCTGACCCAGGACAGCCAGCAGCAGCACCTGCAGGTGCATAATCTGTGAGTGTGCTGACACTTGTTGAAATACAAGAAGAGCACACACAAAGCACGAATGCTTACATCAAGTAGATTTTTAATCGTTTAAAGACAGTAACCTCCAAGGCACTAATAAGAACATTCCCGGAACACCCCAAGTGAAATTTAGGTCACAGTAAGAATGTATTTATTAGACCCGCAGGTACTGTGAGTGGGGTATGCATGATATATGCAAAGCTAGCTACTGAGCTAATTTGCATGGAACGCATGCTAGCAGCTCATCTGTATCCCTTGCTTTCTCAATCGGAACTGGTGTGTGATAGTTGAGGCTCCTCCATTTCAATGTCTGACTTGTATCTGCACGTTCAATTCTCCAATATAAATCGAGTTGAGTGAGTGCCTACAGCTTTCTTGTTAGTCTCTGTATGGCCTGCGGTTTTGCGAAAATGAGAACTTGCGAATTGGCTCAATTTTCTGCACTAATTTAAACAATACATATGCCTCTGATATCAAGCCCAGACTTCCCGAGAGCTACTCTGACAGAATCGGCAGGCGCCTCGTAGGCGTTGTGAAATCTCCCCCACTACCCCGAGACTATGCTAACTCCCTGCGAGGCCACATGCGCGCATTTCACCTTCCATTTGCACGTATGTGAATTCTATACCTCTATGAACTCTCAGACGGGCGTCGTCATATTCGTGCCGGACTCGTGAAGCTCGGCAACGTAAATTACCGCACTCGCTCGCTGGCGCGCGGCCCGAACTCTCTCACCGTTTCCGCCGCCCTTGCATACTATTTTCTCCACCTTGCACTTTGTAAATTCTCATGTTTAACTACACCTCGTGCGCCCTCATCTCTTGCCTGCTTTTCTTCCAGCACAACTCCGTCAGCACCCGGTCGACGCGTACGCTGTCGGGCGCGTTGGCGAGCGAGGACGGCAATTTCGCGGTTGTCGAGCTTCACGAGAACAGCACACATATCGCGGCCCGAAGACCGCGAGGCGTACGGTCGCCGGTCTCGCGAGCGCAATAGCTGCGAAGCGCACTGCACGGAATTCGTGGGGGGGGGGAGAGATTTCACAACACCTACGAGACGCCAGCCATGGAATCACGTGTACGCGTTTCACATGCACTTCCAGGGAACCTCCTGTTCATGTTATTTCTTGGTATACCGCGGGTATTCACGAGGGAGGACTAATCACAACGTTGTGCCACTCACGC
>JABSTR010003603.1:0-52739 GCA_013339765.2 Haemaphysalis longicornis
GAAAACTTAGACGTGTTAGTACGGAGCTATGGCGGTACACGCTCGCTTGCAAAACGCACCCCGTCGTGGCTTCTTGGAACCAGAGCCACATGTCACTTCTTTAACAAAGCAAGCAACCGTTTAACACCTTTGTGGCTCTGTGCCTTGGTAAATTTGATATAAATGTTCCGCGTAGTTGGGGAGTAAGCATGGAGGCCCCTTTTTAGTGTTCAATGTGCACTGCTTACTAAAATAGTCCTTCATTCATGAACTTGTACGTAATGCAAACCAAAGTAGCCTTCGTGAGGAAGTCAAGCAGCACCACGCGCTTTGTCAGCACAAAGTGAATTTTTCGAATGTTGCAATGCACTCTCCCAATTGTAAATACGACCTGGCATTTGCAAACCCGCCATCCTTTCCAAAGTTAAAAATAAAACAAGTAGATAAAAGAAGATAAACATGAGATCTGCAAAGAGAAATGAAAAACGTCGAGGTACCAAATATATCTCCATCCGTTTAGGGCGATAAAGGTCAGCCACTTTGGAAGGCAAACCGCCCGAAACTGTGTAGCCTCCGGCCGCCCTACCCGTAGCTCCAACGCTGGCCGAGGTCGCAGTGGTTTGGGGGGCAACCAGGGCTATTAGGAGAGCTGCTGCTATCATTGTTCTTACTCCACCAGACTCTGGGTACACCGGCGTGCATGGAGTAGATGAACTCGGAGCAACAGCCAGTGGATCTCACCCCTGCTTCACTTCTTGCGCGTGTCGTGGCAGCACTGACCCCATCCTAATTGTGGTTGCACCAAGCATCACCCAAAGGCGCACACGGCGCAAGAAGGACGATCCGCTGAGAACTCTGAGAACGGGCGACGAATACATGAATTTCGCACAGTTGAAGCGTCAATGAGACAGGCTGTTCATCTTTTACTGTACTGGTATGGTGCGCGGGTCGCTTAAGACACCCCCTTGTAAGGTCATCAGAGCTAAGAAAAGTTCCATGTCCCGACTCGGCCATACACTTAGAGCCACCTTGCCGACAAGAATGGCCAGTCCTCCCCGGAACACCCACATTGGATCATCCTCAACAACCGGGCTGGGATAAGGCACGATTGTTAGCGTGGCATTGAAAGTTCCGAATTCTGGCACACCACACCCGCCTTGACGCGGTTCTAAAGCGCCAATGGCGGGCGCGTGCTGTTTTTTTTTCATATACTTCAACAGAGACACAGACACTGAATTTCTTTGTTTGGTCAACCGAATGACCCCGCCAATCATGCCATTTACATTCCTAATGTAATCCTGGTAACGAGATGAGTAGAGACCGCATTTTAGGCAAATACCTACTGTGTCTCCTGCGTTCCTACCGGGCCGCTTTGGCATATCGGCATAACGCAGATGGTACAAAAGGATTTTATGGTGTTTATAGTGCCTATATATGCTTATTTCGCAGTTTGTGCCACAATGTCCACAGTGCTTATAAAGGCCTATTTTCGGAATGGATGCCTATATGGACGCTATTTATCCTTATCTTTGTACAAGAAAAACAGTGCAAGAACTTGGACAAAAGAGATAGATGAAGACAAGCGTTGTCTTTCACATTCCAGTGAAATTGAAATCGTTTTAATGTTACCCAGCAGCTAGCTTGGAGTTTTCGAAACTCTATTCTGCTTAACCTCATTGTGTAGTTGGACGGACTCTCGGAAAACAACTGCTAATAGCAGCAGAATGGGACGCAGTGACAAGGGGCACAACCATATTTCCAAAAATCTGAAAATGGTGGTATTTGCTTTCGTTTTCACAATTTTCACGCTGAATCTTAGACTACGTTTCACGTGCACTTGAAAGATTTCTCAAGAAATGCGCGCGGGCATTATCGTTTATAGAAGTATATTGAAATATACGTTCATTTCAAACGCAGTGGTTGCGCATCGAACACGCCTTTGTTTGAAAATTCCGTCATTGAAAAGCCAAACTCCAAAACAACAGTGCCCAGCGGCATTTCCTTGTGCATTATAATTCACATATCAGATGGTCTCTCAGGCATGCTTTCCCTTAAAGAACTGTATTCTGTTTAACTGTGTGGAAGTCAATTTTACCATATTAGCACATACTACCTGACAACGTAGAATCATATGAATGTATACTAGAAACCTGCTAGAATTGTCCGTAAGCTAATTTTTGGATGAGTCATTGCCTTTAAAGAATAATATTTTTACCCGCTTTCCTTAAGTCATAATCAAAAACGACAGGCACAGATAATGTAGCGCTCATTTTCTTTGGGATCCATCTTTGAAGTAATTTTAACGCCTGATTCACCATATGCTACACTCGATCAAACGACACAGGCCATCGAACCTAAATCTGAGCAGTCCGCTCGGTGAATTCGGCCAAGTGTTCGTCATTAGTCCAGCAGGTTATGCTACAATTGAATGGCTGTGTTAAATTTTTGAAGCACCTAAATATTAAGGTTATCGGTTCAGCTATCACAGATACAAGTTATGCACGTCTTCGTTTGAAATTATTTGCATTGATTTAAATCTATGGTGACAATAATTACGATGTTGGAGGTCTAAAGCGTGGTTAGGCAATTAAAACTCGTTCAATGCATAAATTATAGCTTCCAGTCATGACGTAGCTCTCGAAAGCGGCGGCCAATACGTGGCAATAGGGCATTGAAAAATCCGCGAGAGGGAAATCCCCGCTAAGGAACGCTGCGGACGCTGAGAGGAGGTGAACCTCAGTTTTCCCGAACACTCTGATATTGGTGTTTACCATCGGTAGATCGACGAGGACCTGCTGGCGCACTTTCTCGAGACCCTCCCAACAAGACTGGTCGTGTTCCTCGGTGGGTTTCCTGGACTTCGGCCTACCACGGTGGAGCCGGCGTTGCTGATCCTTGCGCCTTTCGGGGCATGAAGGAGGGTAACGTCCTGCATAGGGTTGCATGGGGAGCTTTACTAATCCCGCGTCCCAGTGTAATCCCGATGGCGCCATAGCTTGGTGAACAGTCTTAGGGTTATAAGTGCGATGATCAGCCTTTAGGCCAAAGGGTAGCCGTGGTCCATACTGGGAAGAAATTATTGAATCCCGTAAACATTGATATGGAGTCACCTAAGGGTGTTGCTTGTTTTGCAGCAGTGACATATCGCAAGAACAGGGCGTCTGGCATTCCAGTCGCTTACAAACCAACCACGCGGGGGAGAGCGCTGCGATCGAACGGGGTGCGGACGCACCTCACGTGGGCTCCCGCTATTTCATCGATTATTGCAGTGCCAATTAGTCAATACCGTGGATGCTTCATTACCAACGTGACCGGTACCACTCCTGGACTCGACTGATACCAGTTTGGACCAAGTGGTACGAGTATTTCCCGACTTACGGGCGATTTTCCCTGCGGCAGTGTGGCTCCCGGGCTAAGCGTACTCTTGGCCTAGCACGGGAACGGCCGCCGGCCGTGCCGGCCCGCGGCCGCTAGGCCTAATGCCGGTCGACTTCGTCGCCACCGAGCCGACAGCCATGGCAACTGAGATGGACATGGGCGTAGAGCCCGACCAAGGAGAAGAGGGGACACCGCAAGTTCAGCTCGATCGTTTCGCCGGTCGAACAACTGTCACCGTCCAAGGCGAGGACTTGTCGCCGACCGACATCGCCGGGTGGACGACACCGGGAAGACAACTACAGCAGCGTGCGGCGATGAAACAGCCTGCCACCGGTGAGTCAGCCGGCAAGGCACCCAAATTTACTACCAGCAAAGCCCAGTTCGCTAGGCGGGTCAACGCAGCATTGACGAGAGCAGCTCGCATGCCAACCAACATCCCTCGCGGCGAGACCAAGATCATTGTGCGACCGCGCGAAGGCCTTAATACGGGCAGGATAGAAGCCCCAGTACTCATGTCGGCCATCATGGCGGCCACAGGGATCCCAAAAGAATTAGCGATGGAAGACACAATATGAGCGAATGTAGCGCAACATATAATCGTGGTGAGCACCCCGGACGAGCAGCGAGAGGCGCGATACCTCCAGCTCCGTGCGCTTCACATCGGAGGGCAGGTCCATGAAGTGAGCGTTTACCGCGCGGCCCCGGACAACACAGTAAAGGGAGTGATCAGAAATATATCGACCGATGACACCGAAGAGGAAATCAAGGCCAATGTCGTAAACCACCGCAACCCGACTGCGCTAGAAGCGCATAGAATCGGTAATTCAACCACAGTGGCCATCTTATTCAGCGGGACAACAGTACCCACAACCGTCAAATATGGCGCCGTGCTGTTCAGGTGCAGCCTCTACAGGCAGCACTATGAGATCTGCCGGCAGTGAGGAAAGGTGGGCCACCGCACGGATGTCTGTCCGCAGCCGAACGCACGGGTGTTCTTCGCATGTGGCAAGCCAAATCCCGGCGGAAACCATGATGGAGAATGTAAGCCACACTGCAAACTATCTGGAGGGTCACACCCAACCGACTCGCCGGGGTGCTCAAACAGATATAAGACGCCATACGTGGTAAAGAAAAGGCAGCGAGAACGCAAGAGATGACGTCACCAAGAGAAGCAGAATTCCCACAAGGATGCTGCGAGCTTCCCGCCGCTGAGTCAACAACGCGGGCGCAGCCACAGCCGCTCGCGGCGGTGCCCCGCCAGCGTACGCACGGCGAGGGGTCACTCTGCTAGCAGACGGGGGAGCGGTCGCGGCAACAGAAGGCCAAGTCAGAGTGGTCAGAGTACGTCACGCTCGCGAGAGAGAGTAGCGTGGGCCGATATTGCCAAGGCGCCTGCAGTCCGATCGAGGTCCAAAACGCCGCGCAAGGAGCGGGAGAGATCGATGCAGCGATCAGACACAATGTGGTCGTCGGTGTCCGCGAGGAAGTCACGGCGCTGCGAGCCGAGAACGCACAGCTACGCCAACAGCTGGCAGAAATCAAAGACTGCTACACGCCCAGCAGCAGCAACGGCAACCACCACAACCTCCACTACCACCGTCACTGCCACGGCTGCAGGAACCACCACCGCCGCCGCTGCTGGCACCACGACAACAGAAGCAGCCCCCACCAATATTTCCGAAGGGAGAAGCGCAAGCCCCGCAACCCTACAAGCCCGACAGCCCGCAATCCCCGAAAGCAATGATGTCGGAAGGGGAAGAAGAGGTAATCGCAGACCCAAGATCGAGGGGCGCGACGCCCGAGCCCCAGCCCAAACGGACGCAGTTGAGATGGCTCGTCTTCGCCGCACCACGGAGAGGCTGGACAGGCTCGAGAGCCGCGTCACGGCCTCGAACACAGGGTAGACACGAGATTCGCAGCCCTTGAGAACAAGGTGCAGACCGCACAGGACACCCTAGTACAGATACAATCGTTTCTGCAGAGCAAATTCGGCAAGGAAGAAGGCAACCACAACCAGCCCACCCAGCGATTAACACCAACATGGCCAGGACCCCAGCAGCAAGCTCAGGCCTAAAGATCTGGCACTGGAACGCCAACGGCTTCCAGTGCAAGAAGGCGGTGCTGCACAACAGTATTTACGAAGTATCGACCGAGCGCCGGCAATAATAAGGGTGCAAGAAACGCACGCGAAGAGCGCGCCGTCCCTTCCCGGATACCGGACGCACGCCAGCCCCCCGAGCGCGGGGGCCTGCAGTATGGGGGCCGGACAGGGGGTGTGCACTTTAGTGCGAAAAGGAATCACTTTCATAGAACACAGAGACCTCCTCGGACGCAGCACCATCGAATACTGCGCGACGGAGGTGGTGATTGGCAAAAAGAAGAAGGAGGCCTTTCTCCTAGTGAACGTGTACAGTAATCCCGCACTGTACACGTAATCCGGAAAACACGATACTGATATGCGGCGATTTCAACGCCCCGCATAAAGACCTTGGGTATGACAGAACAACCGTGAAAGGAAAGGACCTACTGGACGATGCCGCGGACGCAGGCATCCTGCTGCTGACGGACCCCGCGAACCATAACCGACTGGGCACGGCGGCGGCCAAAGACACCAACCCGGACTTGACATTCGTCCGAACGGCAACCAGAGCGAAGCGAGGGGTGAAATGGCGGAACGTAGGGCGGAACATGGGCAGCCACCACTACATAATCGAGGGGATCCTGCCCGCGTCCGTGCCGTCCGTCGTGGAACCCCTACGCAAGCACAGAATCACGGACTGGGACCGGTTTCGGCAAGTCCTCGAGGGACAACCGGAGCAAGGAGAGGAGATCACGGACATCGGCGAATGGGCTGACGCCATCGTCCGCGCGGCCGAGAACGCGACCACCGAGGTGGAAACAGACGAAACCATCCAACAAGTGGACGGCCGCCTGGCCCACATGCTACAAGCCTGCCAATCGTTACAGCGGCGATGGAAGACGCAGCGCACGAACCGCCGGTTGCGCAAGAAAGTGGCGCTACTAAATCAGGCCATAGAGAAATACAGCCGAGAACTGTGTGCGCAACAGTGGCACGCCGTCTGTAACGAGGCGGACGGGCAAATGCACAAGGGGAGAACCTGGAACCTGCTCCGGCACCTCCTGGACAAAACCGGGACCAAGGGCCACCAACAACATCGGCTAGCCCAGACGATGCACACGACCGTCGGAGCGTTGGGCGAGCGCGAAACGCGCAGAAGAATTAATGCAAGATATTTGCCAAGTACCCCGAGCGAACGGCACGGAGAGTACGGAGGAGCGGACAAACCGTCGTTGGACTGAGATGTCGAAGAGTGGGAAGTTCGCGCGGTGCTGCAGACGCTGAACTGCAAGTCGGCAGCGGGCCCGGAGCGCGTTACAAACAAGACTCTGCGAAACCTGAGTGACGGTGCCATCGCGGCCCTGACAAGGTATTACAACAAGTGTTGGCGAACGGGCGAGCTGCCCCCACAGTGGAAGACGGCCCGCACGGTGTTAATCCCAAGCCAGGAAAGCCGCCCAGCATTGAGAACCTGCGCCCGATCTCCCTCACTTCGTGTGTAGGGAAGGTTCTGGAACATGTTCTAATGAATAGATGGCAGCGTTACCTAGAGGCAGAAGGGCTATACCCCAATACCATGCTGGGAATCCGGGAGAGGCTCAGCAAACAAGACGCCATGCTATTACTACAGCATGAGGTGCTCGAAGTGAAGGCCCCCACCCGCGACAACAGGGCTCTGCTGGGCCTCGACCTACAAAGCGCCTTTGACAAGGTGCGCCATTCTGCCATCCTGGCACAGGTATCGAAGCTGGGCATGGGCAGGCGCTCTTACAATTACATCAAGGACTTCCTGTCGGAGAGGAAGGTGAAAATCCAGGCCGAGAATTGGAACTACCGCTAAAGAAGCTCGTCAGAGTAGGGACACCCCAGGGCTCGGTGATCTCGCCGGTGCTATTCAACCTCGTAATGATCGGGGTGGCCAACCGCCTCACGGAGATCCCACAAGTCCGCCATACCATCTACGCGGACGATATCACCCTGTGGGTCTCCGGGGGCAGTGACGGCCACATCGAGGCGGCATTACAGAGCGCGGTGAAAGCCATCGAGTCACACTTGGAGGGCTCCGGGCTCCCCGGACATGCTCCCAGCAGAAGCTCCAGCTCCTAGTGATCCTCCCGCCGGGCGCGTACCGAAAACGTGCGGCGGCGGACTCTGCGTCGATCACAATACGGTCGAAGAACGGCACGATCGTACCCAAGGTGAGCGCACTCCGCGTTCTCGGGATGACGTTGGAATGCAGCCGGTGCAAGGGCGCCACAGCAGACCGCCTCGTCACCAAACTCAGGACGGCCACTCGCCTCATCAAGCGGGTGGCAACGCGACACCAAGAGATGAAGGAAGCCAGCCTGCTCCGGCTGGTCCAGTCATTCGCGCTCAGCCATGTAACCTACATCGGAGCGTACCATTACTGGAAGACGCTAGAACGGAGCAAGATCGCTGCGGCCATCTGGAAAACGTATACGGCAGCGCTAGGACTCCTGAACAGTACCAGCACGGAGCAACTCCTGGCCCTCGGAGTGCACAACACGCTCGACGAAATCAGCGAGGCCCAGCGCACGGCCCAGCTCGAACGTCTTACAACCACACGAACCGGTCGTAGCATTCTCGCACGGCTGGGTTTCGCGGACCATGCGGCCCGTCAAGCCGATTCGAAGGAACTGCCAGAAGGTGTCCTACGGAGACTCCGAATCACCCCGGTGCCCCGGAACGTGCACCCGAAGAACAACAGAGCCCGGAAAACTGCTAGGGCCCAGTCCCTCACGGAGTTGTACGCCGGGGACACTGGCGCCCTCTTCGTGGACGCAGCGGAGTACCCCGACAGACCCTGAGCCTACGTCGCAGTTGCGGTGCGAGCCACCAGCGGGGAGGTGTACAGTGCTTGCAGTTTGGGCCTACCGTCGGCACGGCACGCGGAAGAGACCGCAATTGCCCTGGCCCTCACGGACCTCGGATGCACGACAGTGTTGAGGGACTCCCGCTCGGCGATTGTGAATTAAACGGGTAATAGCGTCGGCTCTGGTGCTGTGAATGTGCGGTGCAGTGCAGTGAACAAGACGGTACCGGCCACATATTTGCGGTGGTTCCCGGCGCACACGGACACACGGGAAGGCAATGACAAATACAAGGGCCGTCACCCCAACCGAAACGAGACGGAGGACGCCGCCGCGCGCGCGCTCACCAACCGCGTGGCGGCCCCTCCCACCTCCCCCGTCTCTTCAGCGGAGCCGCGGCGACCGAGCGAAGACAGCATTCGCCAGGAACCTCTCGTCGAATACACCGAGATCCTGAGATGGTACCGGCAATGCCGTCGGACCAGGCCACCACCACACCCGAAGCTATCAAGAAAGGAGGCAGTGCTCTACCGCCAGATCCAGACCAAATCGGTGATCACGCCGGCGCTGGCGCTATACGTGTGCCTGGACGCTTATGGGAGCGCCTTGTGCAGTGTGTGCGCGGTTACGAACGCAACTTTGACTCACATTCTGTGGGACTGTACTCGCAATCCGGTGGAGGCGGCCGCACAGGAGCGGCTGCCAGACAATATTGCAAACGCGATTGCATCGCCGTACTACGCGGTGCAGTTACAAGCCGTCCAGCAGCTCGAGGCAGCCCTTGCCAGGCAGAAGCATGGGGAGGCGAGAGCGGAGGGTCCGAGGGGACTTCTCCGGAGACCCTCCGCGCACCGAACCCGCGGACGCCTGCAGGGCACAGCCTTGAAGACGTGAGCGGCCGCGTCGGGGAGTAGGCTGGCTCCACGGAGCTCTTGCTGGCTCTCTCTGCAGAAGACTATCCAATAAAGTTGTTTCTCTGTCTCTCTCTCTCTCTTACCATGGCGGAACTGTCCTTCTGGAAAGCAAATCCGAACAGGCGGGCATTACGGATAGTCGTGACTATCAGCGAATTGTTGCTATCGTCGAGAATCAACAAGTATGGAACCTTCTGTCTTGGAGATAACTCTGTGCGCTTTCTGCTCACAAGCTGCAGGAATTCAAAAAGCTCCCAGGTATACCGCGAAACAAGCCTATTTAAGAGTCGCATATGAAGACTTTACCCAAGAATAAAGACGTTCCCAATGAGTATTTGGATAAGTGCCTAGTTGAGTATCTGAAAGAGCAAGAACTTATTGTCGTAAGAATACAGAGGACTTAGAAGGTTAATAAGGACGCAAGCACAATAATAAGACCATTGCCAAACGTGTTCCTAGCTTTTTTCGGACCCTTGTAAGCCGCAGCGTGTCCCTATGGGCTTTACAATGTACCCTGCTGAAGCATCCATTAAGCCATCGGCCCGCTGGTATAAGTGCTATGTTATTAACTCAAGGCAAGGACGTGTCGTGGAACGCTGAGCTGGAAGACTTGCTCTGGAGCGCATGAGTACAAAGAGTGTTTAACAAAACGGCTACCGAAATACACGAACTGTGGTAGAGCACACCCTGCCTGGTTTTCCAGGTGATTACAAAGCAAATGGCGTCACACCTTCATAGAGAGAAAGCCCTTAACGGCCAACCAGACAGACAGAAAGACCTTCTCCCAAACTACGAGTGGGTTTCGAAGATGGCGCACAACCAAAGTAAACTTGGTCATAATACCCGGCGTGACATCTATACTTCAGTACTCAAGGCACAAAAGTTCAGCAGCGAACGTAGGGAGAAAATACCCTGAAAAAAGCTCTGTCCAGCCTGCACCTTCCTTTAAACCACATATGATGTACCCCGGCTCGAGAACGTGGTTAGGCCCAGAGATGCGCACCATACTGCAACAGATTCCACCTAACAGGCCAAATGATACCAGCTCCACCAAGTGACTCAATCAGCTGCTTATACAGATGTTGTTCACGGCCCTCAAGGCGATCCTACATACTCTTCCACAGGCCAACAACCTACTTGAACTCAAACCCCTGGTGAAAATGGAGCAACTTATTATGCATGGGAGCATAAAATCCCACTTTATGCAAAAGTAGCACAGGCGGTCACTGGAATAGTAACGGCATAAGGGGAAAACGAGGGATTTCTGTACATTTGTTACGTCATATCACTTCTATCTTTTCTGCGTATCGGAGGCCCGCCATGAAACAAGCCTTCGTCTAGCAAATTATGTCGTGTGCACATCAGTTAGAGGTGTCGCGCCAAGTCGTGATATGGTGTGTGGACGGCAAGATATGCCATCGGTGCAAGTTTCAGCATTGCCAGCACAAGCCCCAGAGTTTGTGCGGTTCAAGGTGGTCTTAGGGAAAACAACTAGAACATAGTAAGGTGTACATTGAACCCCATACTGCAATATCTTGGTCGGACCTTATCAATATTGGCCGGCCAAATGGAAACTTCATTATGTGTCACGGAGATTTAAACGCTCAACATGAGTTATGGAACAGCACCACTACTAGTGAGTGAGGCCAGCAGATAGCCAGACTCTTAGATCTCTTCGATTACACAATGCTTAACGACGGCTCGCCGACGTTTCCTTGTGACCACTAATATTCCAGTTCATTAGACATTAAAGTTAGTTCGCCGGACCTGGATTCTGGCGCTGACTGGACTATAGAAGTAGGCACCAGCCATAGTGACCACTACCATATTTACATCCATGATCAGGCTCTTGAATGTAGGCCATTCTGGCACAGCGAACGGATAGTAATTTGGGCTGCCTTCCGATAGTTGAACACCAAAAACCCAAAAACGCCTACGATGTGGACGAGTTCACATCTACCAACAAGCAGCACCTAGACCAGGCGACACGGCATGTGCCCGTTTTACCATGGTACAGGGGCATCGACGGAGAATACGAGCGTCTGCGTCCCATTAGGAGACCCGTTCAACTAAATACCCTAGATCTGGACTGATTGAGCAATAAAACGAAGCCAAGCGTATTTTCGCGAAGGTGCAAAAAAAGCTGCAATAAATTTTGTCAGTCGTTGGATCCGTCCACCTTCGTGTTGAAAGTGTGAAGTATTATTCACGATTTTGGTTCACCAGGAGCCGAATTGCGTTTTCCCCTTAAGCGGGATATCATAATGTGGCGGAAATATCCATTTCGGAAGAGTTTTCTGCAGTCACAACATGGCTTGTCCAGCTGCCAGCACGGACCTAGACAAAGAATCACTTGCCTCCATATCTAACCTCACACAAGAAAGAATGCTTTCAGACTCCCCTGACTTGGATTCAGACTTCACACTGGGCGAGTTTTCAGCTGCTCTGACAAGAATTCTTCACTGACTGCACAGGACCTGACAGAATACAATATTCTGCATTTTGTAGTGTTGGTCCACTCAATACGACCCTATTGTTTGGAGACGTAAACAGGTGGTATTATAATGAACACTTCAAAAATGGGTGCTTTTACTAAAACCCGGGAAAAGCCACTTCGAAATTACTCATACCTGTCGGCCTAACACATGGTATATCGAAAGTCTCGGAGAAAATGGTCAATGAATGGTTGATGTATTGGTTCGAAAGTCACGATGTGCTACACGAATAACTGTCGGGCTTCCGCATAAGACGGTTTAGAATATACTCCTTCATGGCGTAAGGAGGACGTGTACATGCGCGGTGGGATATGAACGCGCTTCACATTAGATCAACACTTTTTGTAACAAAATATTGTGACCATCATCTATAATCGCCAAAATTAGGGCACAGTGGCATGCGCGAAGTTGCAATGATCTCGTCGATAGCAAAAATTCACGTAACAAAGTGATTTTTTTATTCTAGAGAACTTTTTTTGTGCACACCCCGCCACCGAGAGCCAAGCCTAACGCTCAGTGAAGTTCCAAGGCGCTGACCTGGATGGTCTATTGACCTCACCAGGGCCCCTAGTTATGAATTTACTCGAGAAAATTGCGTCCGCTGTGAGAGTAGAAGTTCAAGGCGAGGAAATTATGTCGGAAGAAGAGATCCACGAATTCATCGTCCAAGACTACAACCTCACCACCCTGCAAGCCAATCGTATCGCCAAGACAACGATGGTGGTTATATCCTTTGATGGAAACAAAGTTCTAAATTAAATCAGGTATGGCAACCTGAAGGCAGAGTGCGCGCTGTGTCGCAAGCCAATAGACCTATGCTATTCATGCGGCCTCGTCGGCCTGAGGACAGACGTATGCCCCAATCCAGAACACCAAATATGCCGAGGGTGCGCAGTGAAGAACTCCAAAGACAACAACATATGAGAAAACGCGAAATGCTGCCTCTGTGGCGAGAACCTGTTCACCACACATAAAGAATACAAGGCAACATTCAAGACCCGCTATGTCATATGGAAAGGACGCTGGGAAAGGCAACACCCACGTGAAGAAAAAAACTAAAGCAACAGCAACTACCGTCATCCCTAACACCACCCAAAGGGCCCCCAAAACAGGATCAGACAACAGAGGAAGGGCGAGCAGCAGAAACATTCAAAAACAAGAAGGAACAGAAGCAAGTACACCAGAAGATCGCCATCGACAACCGGAATTCGCAGAAGAGCCGCTCAACGTCGGAGTCGAAGCCACGGAGGAGCAACGACACCAGGAAATAGGTGGGCAGGGCGGTGGGGTCTCCAGTCGCTCTCAATATAGCAACTTTCTTTCTTCACCCCCCTTCGTAACCTCATAAGAACAAAGAGTGCAGTAAGTGCTCAGAAAACAAGCAAATGAGAGAAAGTCATAATGGTCAGATAAATACAATGATGGAACGCATAGAAGCACTCAGTAAATATAAGAACAAAAGCAGTGACAATAGCATAGCTAGAGAAAAGCAGCCAAGAGAGACACCACATGCCCCAAAGAGGCAGAGCCAATGCAAACCTCATTACCAGCGACAATTACGCCACAGATTCTAGTTTGCGGGCAGTGACGCAAGTAATGACGCGAAATACCACAAAAAAAAGACGACACCAGTAGGTATGGACGAAGGGAAATAAAAAACCAAGGTTCCTCCGACATTCGGGACAGTCATCGCTATGCTCAAGAAAATATCCAACCAAGTGAACGACTTAACAAAAAGAATAGAAAACGTTGAAACGAAATGAGGCCCATCAACGCTGACAATTTTGACGCTAGAGGCGAAATTCAAACACAAGGCAATAAGTACTAAGATACCAGCTAAAAAAGAAAAAAAGAAACAAGCGACGAGGAGTAAGGTGGGAACGCCATTACACCACCCAAGAAACAGAAAATGAAGAATTGTGAAGAAAAACAGAAAAAGAGAGCAAAATTCCTACATTGAAACTGCAGGGGAATGAAACGTAAGATGAAAGAACTAAAGCTACATATACTAGATATAAACAAACTAGAAGAGAAACCAGGCATCATAGCAATGTAAGAAACGAAAGGGGAAAATTAACCCTCGGGAATATGTCCCATATGTCGCCGAAAGAAGCACATCAGCCATGGTACGTAGTAACGTGGTTGCCACACAACGCAAGACCGCCAACGGGTCTGCGAACATACGCTCGTAGAAATCCACAGCAGAAGAGTCGGAGGACGCAGGAATATCTCAATTGTGAAGGCCTACTGCCGATCATCAAACAAAAGCATAGACTTTGAGGGCACCATGATAGACTTCATCAAAGAAACGAAAAACAAAACGGGTTTTAATTGTTGGAGACTGTTACGCCGCCCACATGACATGGGGCTACAAATATTCGCCAACAAGAGGAAACCAACTGATGAAAGCAATAGGAAGCCACGAGTGCGAAATCATCAAAGGACCAGGGATACCAACCAGAATAGGCACCAGCCAATCTAGAGACACAACACCGGACCTTGCGCAAACACGACGAAACCTATCCGCCACCTGGTGCAATAGGGAAGAATACCTTGTATCGGACCACGAAATATTCCTCATCACCCTGGGAGAGACAAAAATTAAGGCAAGATTCGGCCAGTCCCACATTACCGACTGGGACCGACTAGGAAAAGACGAAGAAAACAAAGAAGAGGACGAACGAAGCGAGGCAAGCCAAGTCTCAAGAGGTGTAATGAATGGGTCAAGAGGCAGCGAGAAAAAAATCAAGTCCACGCAAACGATAGCCACAACATTCCCAAACACCCTTCATTGACAGGCGACGCTGCCGCTTGTGGGCGGCGACGCGCAGTCTCACAAGAAGGTGGAAGCGGCAACGGCATATTTGCAAACTCCAAAAACGTATGAGGGAGCGCAACAAAAAACAAACGGCCGAATATGCGGTAGAACTATGCCCGCAAAACTGGTTTAAGCTCTGCGACGGCCTCCAGGCTACTCTATCGATGAAAAGGACATAAAACCTACCAAGAAGACACTACTACAGTGAAATCGCAATATAAGGAACTTCAGGGGACCGCGGAAAATTGCTCGTTATTCTGAAAGGTCGTTGTAGCGAAAATCGCAAAATTTAAGACAACAAATAAAATTCAAATGCCTAAACGACCTACCTGTAGAGCTGTGCATCCTTGAAAGTCATTTTTCATGAAAAATGCACAAGTGATCATGAAACAATGTACGTTTCTTTAAAGTAGTTGGCAATTTTCTTCTGGTGCGTGCAGCACAAGCTTCCTAGCGGGAAGGACTTCAACTCTTCCACATTCCTGTTGACTGACTCAGTGGCCGTGCGGTTTTTCCCCGGAAATGTGCGATTTTAGTACGCTGTCCAGCACATCCGCAGTCGTCACGTGCTGGTTGCAGTCTTCGAGTGCTGCCGCGGCACCCTCAGAGGCATCGTCGTTCATGCCGTCCTCGCTGCCTTCTTTATCCTGAACGCTCATGCTCTGAGATTGTCCGTGTGTGGTCAGCTCCGTTGATGTCCGTGAAGATCCAGCTAGCAACCCGAGCAGCAGCGGAACATCGAAAAACTCGAAGTGGGGCGCGAATAGCGCGGCCGCGGCTTTCTGGGACGAAGAAGGCCACCCATGCTTCATTTTTTCCCCTTCTCCTCACCTTTTTTTTCTCTCTCTCGCATCGGCTCGCGCATTCGCGGAGCAAGTTGCAAGATGTCCTGTCTGTAAGATGTCCTCTTCAGCATACGGCTCCGGTTTCCGCGATTGTTTAACGGAAATCTAAGAATCTCCGGCCTTGAAAATATGAGTTCGTTAGTACTGAGGCGTTGTTAACATGGCACGGAACTAAATAAAACGATCGTTATTTTGAAAAGTTCGCTATTCTGAAGTACGTAGTAGTGAAATAATTTTACATTAAAACTATAAGCATTCGGCGTGGGATTTTTTAAATGCTTGTTAATCTGAAAAGATCGTTAATGTGGTGTTCGTTGTACCGAGATTTGACTGTAATTGGCCCACTCAAATGTAAGAACGCCGACGCAAGATATCTTGCAAAACCAATATGTAATTATGAAGGTAACGCAACGCAACTCCTTCTTGACCTCACTAATAAATACCTCAAGACAGAAAGAAGAACACAACCCCACTGAGGTATGATGGGGCTGCCAACGTAGACATGGACACACACTTTTTTGAGCAGGATTTAGTTCCTGCAACCAAGATAAGAAATCAAGGCAGCGTGCCGGTATCCGGCAACATCACATACAAACTGCTCAGAAAAGTCAACTACAAAGACGGAACGAAACTATTGATGCTAGCCAATGAGGCATTCCCATTGCTTCATTTGCAAGCCAAGAAAACCGCCACCAGTGGACAAACTGTGGGCCATCTTTCTTATGTCATGTGTAGGTAAGGTGGTGAGGCGCATGATATAAAAGAGAATTCAAAGACATCTTGGTAACTAGGAACAAATTCCCTCGATCATGTACGGCTTCCGAGGTTATCTGAGCACCCTTGTGTAGTGGTTTAGTTAGATGAACTGTTCATCAAGAAGGCGAAAACTCCTGCACCAGAGCCATCTTGGCACTCGACCTAAAAGTAGCGTGCAACACAGTCACACACGAAAGCATCCTACGTAACCTAAGACAGGCGGGCTGGGTAGAGAGAAGGTTCAAATATATACAAAACATTCTAAGCAATCACACCGAAGCGATCAAGATAGCCGACGAAGAAAAGCCACCAACTGTAGACGTGGGCGACAGAGGAACCCCACAATGGTCGATTGCATTCCCGCTTCTCTTTAACCTGGCACTTTTCCCACTTCCGAGTCTGCTCACAAAATAAAAAGAATAGATCACGCCCGCCATGCAGACGACATCACAATCTGTATGCCACAAGCAGGACCCAAGGAGTAGATAGAGAAAATCCTACAGAGGGCGGCAGACACCGGACACAAATACCCCAAAACGTGCCGCCTTAGTTGCTCCCCGCAGAAATCAGAACTTGTGATCATAAAACCAAGAAGAAGGAACAGCGAAAAAGACAGCATACGTCACACCCTATACGGCACCCACATAGACCCAACCCACCAAGCCCGCTTCCTTGGAGTCGTCTTTAAAAACAACAGAAAGTCAGAGGCATTGCTCAATAAGCTCAATAGACATATCAAATCATCAATATGATATATCTGTAGTGCTTTCATTGAGGGCCTATTATATTTAATTTCATTTTCTTTTATTCAAGACAATCGTCATTACAAGGTTGTCTTGGGTGGCGTGGCTTTAGGCAGAATAAACGCTTGACGGGGCCATGACGCCCATTCAGCAACTGGAGACAACTGGAAGCAACCCATCAAGTGGGTAGCCAACAAAAGAAGAGGCTTCCAAGAGGAAGATGCCGTGACCCTGCTACAAGTGTTCATGTCACGCATTGTGTACACGGCTTCTTACCTCAAACGTCTTAAGACAAGGATCAGCTTAAAGCCATCATATCAAGATCATATATAGGCGCTGGGACTACCAATAGGTGCTGGGAATACCAATGCACTCACCGACGGAAAACCTCCTTGGCATGTCAAAACCCAACACCATAGAAGAAATAATGGAGGCTCACCTATCAAACGAAAGAGTCCAGCTTAGTCATATACCGACAGCTCCATGAGTCCTCCCCAAGGGATGACGGCAAGAAGCAGAGTGTAAAGAGTTAGACCGTCTACAGGAAAAATAGGCTAACAGAATAGAATGTACTCCTACCTCGAAACATGACTTCAGGACGAAACGATGGCTGCTGAGCAGCGTGTCAAAGACTATCGCAATAGAAATGAACTTAAAAGAAGAGAACAGAACCACATACATCGGCGCAACAATACCACAAAGCACCACAAGGGCCCCCTGGCGATAACAACAAAGAGTGAACTCGTCACCTGCGCCTTCGTCAGGACGTTCCATCCAGAGGTGGCCGAAAAAACCACAATAGCGTTTGCACTAACACAACCACCAGTAAAGAAAACAATCTTGGATTCCAATAGGGCATACGCTAGCTACAGAACAGGTTTGGTGTCTCTCGAAGCACTTAAAGTACTCAAAAATGCTGCACTCCCACCAACGGAATGGTAAAGCTTATGTGGGCGCTGGAACACTCAGGTTTGGAGGGCAATAACCAGCCAACCAACTCGTCCGAGAAATCAAATACCGGACAGAGCAATACCAGAAACAACCATCCCTTGCTATAGTGACATAACGCAATACTACAAAAAACAAAAAAGCAGTTCCCTGACCCACAATACTCACTGAAGAGAGACAAACAATCAATATACAGACAGATACAGGCTGGGTCCTTTCCACACCCTAACCTCCGAAATAAGATGTTTCCTGAATGCTACACCGGAATTTTTCCCTTGTGTTAAAAACAACTCGGCATGCTCCGCCGTATATTCGGAGGATTAGAATTTACTTGAAAATACCCCTCCATCCCTGAATCATTCCTCTACTTCCGCCTCCCTCACTGAGCGATTGGAGACCTTGCTGATCATCCCCACTCCGGAAGACCAACCCAAGCTCATTACCAGGGGACAAGACCCCAGACAGGTATATGGGTCTCAAGAATGGGGAACCACTCCCATGGATGACGCCGAAGAAGGCGTTGTAAAGTCGGCTATAATAAAGTTGCTTCTCTCTCTTTCATAGACTAATGCGTCCCTTTAATACGGCTAGCCCCTTACATGGTTTAGAAGTACTGGCGCTATTAGGAATACATATAGGACGCTCCGCTTTATATCCGCCTTTTTTGAGGGAAGGCGAGTATTTGTCCCCACAGAGAATGCGAAAACATCGATATATGTTGTTGCCCAAGGGATTCCTCAGGGCGGCGTTCCTAATCCCATTCTTTTCAATTCCATAGTAGGATAGTTACCAACACGCCTACCACCTGACATTCACTGCTTCATTTAGGCTGAAGACATCTGCGTTTGGACTGTCGGATCATCATTCGATATCAGTAAAGACAAACTGCATAGCGTAATTGATGAAGTGTCCAAGTTTCTCACAGAACGAGGAATGAATTTGTCGTCAGAAAATCAGCAGTACTTTCTTTATTTCAAACAATTGAAGGTAGTTAACATATGCCTAGATGGAACACCCCTGGCACTTTGGACAAAGCATCATTTCCTCGGCATAATACTGGATCGGAGGCTCTCCTGGTCACGCCATCTCCACGTCCTGGAGACGAAGGTGAAGGACACCGTGCGCGTTCTGAGACACTGGCGGGAGCCCGTTGGCAAACCAGCACAGATGTCCTACGGTATTTACACGGTGCTCCTGTGAGATCCGATATCGGATACGTATTAACAGTTTCGAATGGTTTATCACCTTCTGGAGAGGCAAAAGTTACCCTATTAGTAGCGAGAAATCTTCGAAAGCGTTTTGGGTTTCTTAAATTCACATCAATCACACTTGTGCAGGCCGAAGCACGAGACTCTTTTACTGTGGTTTTGTGGCTAAGAGAAATAACTCGTACCTGTAGAGAATATTCAGGCGACATAGTTCCAACACACTAGCAGATGCAGTTTGGAAGCGAACTGTTTGCATGATCTCTGCTATGCTGGAAGATTTCCAGGCACTCCACCCTGGATTCACACGATGGCCTGATCGTAGACCTCTCTGGCTCTTCCGCAGCCTAATATAACTTCTGGGATACCAATCATCAACAAGAATACGAATGTTCCCTTCCTTGAGTTTGTCCAAGTAGTGCTGATACATTTGTAAAATGCGCATGTGGACAAGCTACATGTGCACACAGACATATGTTCCAATGCACGTAGCTCCGCTGCGATTCACAGTACCTTCGTGAGCGTGGAGAAGATGTTCCAATTGTCTGACAGAACATCCTCGACAACTGCAAAACTCTGTGACATTGCAGAGGCTGTCAAGTTTATTTCCGTAAAGCAGCAAAGTGCAAGGTGGGTTGTCTCCTCTGATTCACCGCCAGCACTTCTGCTCCTAGAAAACATTCATACCAGGAACGGGTACCGAATATTGGCTCGTACGACAGCTGAAAATCTTCAAACAGCCTGTGATAAAGGGCATGTCGTAGATTTCTAATGGGTACCCAGCCACAGCGGCCTGAAAGGAAATGAAACAGCGGACAGGCTCTAAAAACAGGGGCACTACCATAGCGACAAGCTCATCATTCGTCTCCTAGCCGCTGACAAGAAGATTATCACAGGAAAACTAAGTGAAGAATGGTTCGCACAGCTGTGGTGGGATCAGGACAAGAAGCGGGTATTGCTGTATGCAACAGACCGAGCCTTGCAGTTCCGAGTGATTGTGAAGATACCCTGAAATGTGGAAACTCTGTTCCATAGTGCGCTATTTTGGGCGTTGCCTCTACAAAGTACTTTCTGTTCAAAATTAGCTATTGCAAACTCACTATCCTGCGGATGTGGAGCGCCCGAGGAAGATATTTGCCTCGTGATGTTAAACTGCCCCTTGTGTTCAGGGCAAAGATGTGGACTCTACAACAATCTGCCTTTAGATAACCATTGTATGATGGGTTTAGTATACTTACTGGGACTATGGCATGATGCGGGTCTTTAAAATAGCGTTGTTCGTGTCTTAAATGTGTTTTCACCTCAAACGAAATAGAGTCAAAGTATTAGGCGGTGAATTTTCTTAGCGTTAAGACCGGGACACCATCCCTGAAGGACATTTTTTAAACAATTGTTAAAAGTCACTAAAGTTGTCGTGAATAGCTTGATTTTCATGCACGGGTCTATGGCCCTCCATTACAGAAATGAAGTAACCGGGTGCACATTCCCTTACACCCTCTCCAATCAATAAACCATTTAAACCGCGAAGCAAGACAAACCCTGTTAATATTATACATCCCGTATTTTCTTTTCCTGGTACATGTGTAACTTCAGTATGTTGTGCCTATTTCGATTTTCTTGAGTTCTCAAAATTGTTAACACCACGTCCCTCACCTTCTCCTGAGTTTAATTTTATTATTCGTTTTAATTCTTAGCCTTTATACTAAATCGGACTTGGCCAATCACCCCAGAATGGGTAGGCGCCATTAATTTATTGGTGCCAACCAACCAGCCATTTGTTCTGAGGAACCAAACCAACCAACCGACTCCAAAGCAGACTTCCGTTGAACGGGCAGATTTTGTGTTTCTGGAACCTGTATTAGGACGCGCAGAGCAACGGTGTTCTGCGTCTGTTGTAGAACGCCCCGGAACCCCGTGACGACCATCTATCGTATGAGCCTCTGCAGTGCGCAGCAGAATGCCCAACCTGCCTCTACCTTTCCCCTTGCCTGAGACCTCCTCTGATCATCCTCTTCGTGCGCTCAGCATAAGCTTTCTTTGCTTCCTGGGATTGAATGTTTTTCTCTTTGTGCTGTTGTTTAAAATTGCTTGAACTGCACCTTCTTTCTTTCTCTATTACAAGTGGTTTTCTTTTGCTGTCACCGCTGCTGCCTGTTCACCTCACAATGTGTGGGTTCGAGCTCGTGGGTATTACATAGTACATAATTCAAGCGCTTTTCTTTGTCCCGTTCGTCCTCTAAGTGAATGTTTGCGCTGGAAACTCACATCCTTGACTTCGGCACCGTGGCCCCCTGTCTCATTACAGATGCCTTTAAAACTTTGTATTGTGCGGGCAACATTTCATACAATATTGGGAAAAGTTTAACGTTGCCCAACTGAAAATCTTCACTGTTATGTAGAATATATTTGAAGAAGGGCTTGCTTTCGGGCTAGTTGGTATTCCATAACGTTCATCTTTAGCGCAGAAAAAAAACAGGGACACAGTAGACAACGAAAGCGCTAAAAAAAGAAAAAAGCGCTTGTCCTTGTTTACTGTGTCCCTGTTTTTTTCTGCGCTTAAGATGAACGTGGTAGAATATATTGTTTCATTTGTATCACGAATATTACCCTCTTTGAGGGCTTGTAATATGGACCTGGCTCATCGGCAAGCTTGTCACTGTAACTGAAAAAAAGGTTACGTTTCTGGTCAAAACCCAAATGTACAGCATGTCGTTTCCAATCACGGTGTTTTCGAAACAACTTCTAGGTATATTGCCCTCGGTTCATACAGAAGTCGATTCGTTCAATGCTTTAGGACCATAATTTTATTATTGTTGCTACTCCTATGCACAAACAATGAACTTATCAGCTTGTTGTCTGCTTCAGCAAAGACACCCCTACAACATCATGCTGACCGCCTTGCACCTCACGAAGAGCATACTGACGCCAGTGGTGTCGGTCTCGCTGCCGTAGTTGCGAAGCAAAAATCAGGTTTATATGAATACGTGGTTGCATATGCCAGACGCGTACCGCCGACGCTGGACCACAATACTCGGTAAGAGATAATGTTTGCTAATCTTTCAGGCTATCAAAAAGTTCGTCTGTATCTTTGTGGTAGTTTATTCAAATTCCTGACGTTCCATCATTACCTATCCACGCTATCCTCACTAAAAAGGCTCTTGTAATTGATTGCGACGTTGGCTTTTCCCCTCAACAAGTATGAAATTGTAGTCGTACATTTGTCAAGACACAAAAACTCTGATCCTGCTGCTCCTTTTTTATCAGCCGTTCTTAGAGAACAATGACTGTCTCTGAAGAACAAACTGCCATTACAGCCACCGTCTTACAATATGCCTCTGCAGTAAATCGGCTTGCCTTTATGTTCACCGTTTTTAGCACAAACTTCGGTTCAAGTGCAGTACGTGTTGCTGCAGAGTCCATTTTTGAACCACCGTTGTAGAATTCTGCGCGTGGGGACTTGTGTGGTGGACTTCAAGAATTTGGTTTATTCAAGCAGGAGGGACCATTCATTTGCTATTTTAGCTAATTATAAGTTTTATCATAATAAAAGCAATGAAACAGTTTTATGAATGTAGAGAAAACATAATACCACCATAGCGTCTCTGGTCTCGCTGTAGAAACCGTGGGAAAGCCAGAAGATTTAAGAACAGGTCTGCAGTCGAATTCTCAGTAATTACAATGTTGCATAGATGCTGCCTTAGTACGACTCATTTAGCCTGACAAGAGAGCACGGGTAATTTACGATGGTGTTGTAATCACGAAATTTCAGAGTCCACGTAAGCCCACAACGAGTCTCAACTTTTTTTATGATGCCAAGAAGTTGCTTACGGAGGGACCCAAACAAGGCGGATCACAGTTTATCTGTACACGACAGGAAACCGTACAGGTACCCTGCGTCGGAGAGAGGCCGCTGTCAGCGCAGCACTTTTCTGTAGCAGCTCTCTGTGGCTCATGCTAAGGTATCGATAAAAGAGTGGCGATTGCTGTAGCAGTCATCACCCATTTTATGTACGTCTTACTACCATGACAGCCAGCGTCTTATTATATGCCTCTGCTGTAAATCGGCTTGCCTTTATGTCCACAGTTTTTAGCACGAACTGTTCTGTTCAAGTGAAGTATGTGTTGCCGCAGAGTTAGTTTTTGAGCCATCGTTGTAGAATTCTGCACGTGGCGACTTGTCTGGTAGACATCAAGAATGTGGTTTATTCAGGCAGGAGGCACGATTAATTTGCAATTTTAGCTAATAATAAGTTGCATCACGGTGAAAGCTATGAGAAAAAGGTTTATGAATGTAGAGAAAACCTAATACCACCATACAGTCTCTAGTCTGGCTCTAAAAACCGCACGAAAGCCAGAAGCTTTAAGAACAGGTCTGCAGTTGAATGCTCAGTAATAGTCAGGGGAATGTATCATCTAATCGTCATCATCATCATTCCTCCTCATCATCATCCTCGAACCAGCCTATCTAGGCCCAATGCAGGGGCAAAGGCCTCTCCCTATTTTCCAATTACCGGTCCTGTGCCAACTGTGGCCAATATCCCCACAAACTTCTTGATTTCTCATCTGGCCCATCTAACTTTCTGCCACCCCCTGCACGCTTGCTTCTCTATGGATCCACTCGGTTGCCTTAATGACCAGCGGTTATCTTGCCTTTGCATTACGTGCCCTGCCCACGTCTATTTTCTTCTTCTTAATTTGTACTAATATGTTTTTAACACCAGTTTGCTCCTGACCCACTCCGCTCTCTTCTTGTCCCTAATGTTTCACTTATCATTTTCCGCTCCATTGCCGCTGAGTGGTTCTCAATTTAAGTGAACCCTCTTAGTGAGCATCCAAGTTTCTGCCCCGTAGGTGAGTATTGGTAAGATGCAGCTGTCATACACTTCTTCTTCAGCGACAATGGTAGGCTGCTATTCATTATCTGAGAATGTCTGCCATATGCACCACACCTCATTCTTATCCTTCTAATTATCTCTGCCTCATGGTTGGGATCTGGGGTTACAACTTGGCCGAAGTAGATATATTCGCTTACCATTTCCACTGCCTCGCCACCTATCTCAAGCCGCTGTGCTGTCGAGGTTATTGATCATTACTTTAGTTTTCTGCATATTAATTTTCAGGCCCACGGTTCTACTCTGTTCGTCCAGTGCGGAAAGCATGCTTTGCAATTTGTCCCCCGAGTTACTTAGCAAGGCAACGTCATCAGCCAATCTGAGGTTACTGAGGTATTCTCCATTAACCCTTACTCCCACCTGTTCCCAATCCAACGTTCTGAATACTTCTTGTAAACATGCTGTGAATAGCATTGGAAATATTGTGTCTCCTTGTCTCACACCCTTCCTTATAGGTATTTTACTGCTCTCCCTATGGAGGATGATGGTAGCTGTAGACCCATTCTAGATATCCTCTAGTGTTCTTACGTAATGCTCATCTACACCCTGCTTCCGTAGTGCCTGAATGACTGCTGAGGCTTCGACCGAGTCAAATGCTTTCTCATAATCCATGAAGGCTATATATGGGGGTTCAGTATACTCACCCCTCTTCTCTATCACCTGATCGATTGTGTGAATATGGTTCATTGTTGAATAACCTTTACGGAACCCTATTTGTTATTTAGGCTGACTGAAATCGAAGGTTGCAGAGATTCGGTTAGCGATTACCTTGGTAAGTACTTTGTAGACGACTGATCAGCCTGTAATTTTTCAAGTGCTTCATGTCGCCTTTCCTATGGATTAGGATGATGTTCGCGCTCTTCCAAGATTCCGGTACCATTGCGGTCATTAGGCATTGCGTGTACAGGTTTGCCAGTTTTTCAGGTACAATTTCTCCGCCATCCTTCAAGAGGTCTGCTGTTATCTGATCCTCACCAGGTGCTTTGCCCCCTTTCATTTCTTTCAAAGCCTTCCTTACTTCTTCAGTCGTTACTGGTGGGATGTCTATCTCTTCTGAACTACTGGCTTGTTCGGCATTGTCCTGGATGTCCCGGCTAATGTACAGATCTCTATAGAGCTCCTCGGCCACTGCGACTATATTATCTCTATTTGTGATTACATTGCCTTGCTTATCCTTAAGTGCATACATGTGATTTTTCCGAACGCCAAGACGTCTCTTCACTGCTTTCAGGCTATCTCCGTTCTTTACAGCGTATTCGATCCTCTCCATATTATACTTCTGTATGTGAGCTGTCTTACGCTTATTGATTAACTTCGAGAGCTCCGCTAGTTCTATTCTGTCAGCTGCGGTAGAGATTGTCATGGTTTGCCGTTTCCTGATTAGATCTTTCGTCTCCTGTGAAGGTTTACCAGTATCCTGTCTAGCCATAGTGCCCCCGACTTCTACTGCACACTCCGTGATGTTGCGTGTAAGGTTGTCGCTGGCTTTCTGTATCGTAAGCTCGGCTTCCTCGTTAAGAGCGGAATATCGGTTCTGCAGCGCGATCCTGAATTCTTCTACTTTACGTCTTACTGTCAGCTCATTTATCGGCTTCTTTCGTACTAGCTTGTTGCGGTCCCTCCTCAAATCTAGCCTAATTCGAGATCTTACCATACGGTGGTCACTGCAACTTACCCTTCCGAGCACTTCCACATCCTGCACGACGCCAGGTTTATTGCATAATATGAGGTATATTTCATTTTTGTGCTACCCATTCGGGATCCTCCAGGTCCACTTCGGACTCTCCCGTTTACAGAGGAAGGTATTCATTATGCGTAGGTTATTCCGTTCTGCAAGCTCAACTCGTAGGTTGCCCCTGCTATTTCTACAGCCCAGACCATTGTTCCCAACTGCCTTGTCTCCAGCCTGATTCTTGCCTACTTTAGCATTGAAGTCCCCCATAACTACGGTATAATGTGTTTTTACTTTAGCCATTGCCGATTCCACATCTTCAACGAGGCGTTCCACTACTTGGTCGTCGTGGCTGGATGTGGGCGCGTAGCCCTGCACCACCTTGAGCTTGTACCTCTTATTGGGCTTAATTACAAGACCCGCTGCCCTTTCATTAATGCTCTATTGTTCTTCTATGTTGCCAGCTATTCTTTTATTGACTAGAAGTCCCACGCTCAGTTCTATTCTGTGCTCTAGACCACGGTAACATAAGACGTGTCAATTTTTCATCACCGTAAAGTTTTCGCCTGCCCTTCTAACCTCGCTAAGCCCTATTGCATCTCATTTAATGCCCTCTAGCTCCTCCAACAACACCTCGAGACTTGCTTCGCTAGATAAGGTTCGCGCGTTAAACGTTGCCAGGTTCATATTCCATTGGCGGCCTGTGCGGATCCAGAGATTCTTAGCACCCTCTGCTGCGTCACTGGTCTGACCGCCGCCGTGGTCAGTTGCTTCACAGCCGCTGGGGACTGAGGGCCGTGGGTTAATTGGCTCATTCATAGGAGGTTGTGGCCGTTACTACACCAGGGTGGTCAATCCTGCTCTGGTGAGGGAGTGCATTGCCGGCAATGGTCACCGGGGTCAGGCTGCACCGCAAGCCCTTTGTGCACTTCCATCAATACGCGGATTTTTTTATCTTTTTTTCTTTTTTAATCCGGTGGGAATTGTCCGGAACCGGGATTCGAGCCACGGTCCTTCTGCACGCGAGGTGGGTGTTCTACCTCTACGCCATCGCTCCAACCCTCAGTAAGTAAGTTAGTAAGCTGCCAATATGATGCCTTAGTACGACTCATTTAGCCTCGCGCTAGAGCACGGGGAATTTACGATGGTGTTGCAATTACCAAATTACAAAGTCCACGTAAAAGCTCACAACGAGTCCAAACTATTTTTATCATGTGAAGCAGTTGCTTACACAGGGAACCAAACAAGGCTGATCAGACCATTTAAATTTTCAGTGCACTTCTAGAAACCCTACAGGCACACTGCATCAGACAGGGGCCGCTGTCAGCGCAACACTTTTCTAATGCAGCGGTCTGTAGCTCATACTAGGGTATCGATAAAAGAGTGGCGATTACTCTACCAGTCATTACCCATTTCGTGCCGCAGAAGATTTTTACAGTAAATGCGGCTGGCACGGAGACACAGCGAAAAATTGTCCGTGATGAATACATCAGTTATTCCCTTCGTCTTTTGTTATCCAAAATTTGGTAGCTCGGCTACAATATAACAACTAACATCTTTGTATCTGCGCCGCTTTAACTCTTCCTACGTGTCGGCCATTCTTATGATGGTGTTACTCTAGTGGCCTTTGTGTGGGCGCCCAATATTGACTCGCGAAAAATATGCCTGTTGGTAACTTCGGCAAGGCGCTGACGCTCACGAAAATTGAATGCTACGACCAGATGGTGTGATGTCCGTGGCATGTTTCACACAAAACATTACGCCTCGAACCAACTAGATATAGAAAACAGCGCTCCTGCTTGCCAGGCAAATTACCGCGGAACATGCTCATAATGGATAGAGGACTGCGGCGGCAAAACGTGAAGTGTTACTGAACAAGCTAACATGGGACACCTAATATTTAGATTGATATTTAAAAGTATATGTTTTATAAAACAGCCGTAAATATTTTTTATTTAGATAAACCAAGCAATTCTGTGTTCACCTTTTGTATATAGAGTTTTCGAATAAACATAATTTTACTATTTATCATCGGAGGGTACCTATAATAATAAGTTGTGTTAATATTTATTAGCAGGAAATGCTCAACCTCACTGTCTTATATAGAATAATCGTAAGCAGCTGTCAACACGTTAAGGCCGCATTTTTGTTTATGGGTATTGTAAAGACTGTATTTTATATTGAAAAAAGGAAATTGTTTATTCCTGAGTTCTGTTGAAATAACTAATTTGAAAGACCTCGGAAACATTTTATTTCTCAGCACCAAATTCTAGGTACAAAGCTATCTCGGGTTGTAACAAACTCTCATAAAAGCGTTGTCACTCGAAAAAATTAAGGCGGATTACTTTATTCAGGTTCAATGTCAAGCGGACAGGAGTAACGAATAGGATAGCAGTGAGAAGCGTCGTTTGTATTTTCGTTAGGGCACCCAGTCAGTGTTATACAACGTTCTAGAACAGCCTTGCACTCTAGGTACATCCAGCGTTCCACGGTTGTTCCAACTTCCTTCTTCACTTTTAAAACGCACTTGCCCTTTTTCGTGCTGTCTGCGAAGCAAATGAATTCCCAGTTACTCTTCTTGTTCTACACCAACACAGCTGCGCCAGATATATGTGTGCTTCTTATCTTGGTTCGTAGCAGCTGGAACGAATCAAATGGGGCTTTCTTATATTTAGTGTAGTTTGTGTGTGTAGAAGAACAGCTCCTTTATTATGAGAGAGTAATCTACTATTAGAAGCCCCTTGGTTCCAATAGAGGAGTGCCCAGGAATTCTGTTTGCTGTCTTACGCCGCTATCACGACAGCCGCTCCGTTCTGGTTTCTTTTCTAAAGCATAAAATGCACGTACTTATGTGAATTAGCAATGTATACCTAAACCCCCGGGTGTTTTAAAATACGGTGTACTGTACAAAAATGCTCTCCTTGTATTCACTGTACCTGGCGTTTGTAATATGAGTACTCAGATCTAAACCGTATTTGCGCTTCCCAAAACTCGCAATAGCGAAGCCCAATTTGACAGATTATATACATGTTCTTTTTTGAGTTTGTGCCACTTCCAAATAAATGAACGAGTAATCAGTACGATGACTAATCATATTAGGTACACTGGTTACTGCACGAATAAAATGTAAAAATGAACGAATCCAACGGTTCCTCTTTTTCTTCCTTTTTCAACAATATCACGGTGAGCAACCTTTTCAGGCGGTACGCTGTCCTTCATATTCCGCTGTAGTACTTACCGCTGAAGGACGCCCCAGTTATATGAAAGTGCACGTGAAAGAGTGCTAAGCAACTAAACGTACAAAAGATTGAGCTAATATATTCAAAAAGTTTTCTCTACGTCGGTGAATTTTGCATTGTGCACCCAAGCTTAAGGGTTGAAAATCACAGTCAAACAAGCCTACGCCAATTGTTCTTGTTAAATTTTTGCAAACACTGTACTTTCCCAAAACTACCAGCTTTTCTGTTCCGCTTATTCATTGTGATAAGCAAGTCGAACAATTTTTTTTATAAAATTATAGTGAACGGCACATCTGACTCTGACCGTGATTGGTACCTTTTTCTTTAATAAAAAATACTCCACATATTGCTGACGGAGACACGGAGAGCAGGAACTCCTCAGAGGACACTTTCGGATATTTCTCTGAAAAAAAAAACAGATACGCTATCAAATGTTTCTTTTGACCCTTTCAACGGTACTTGTGTACGCTATTAGCAGCATGTGATCAAAAAGTTAATTTTGTGTGTTTCCTGTCTTCCATTGGGTTCGGAGTTCCTGAAGCAGTGTATCAATATTCTTCCCCAAAATGGCCGTGTTTTTAAATAAACTTACATGTCGTAGTTTGGATTGCAAAATGGCTCATTAAAATACTGCAAAAATTGAAATGATATTAGCAAACATGGGCGCAACGATATATTTAAAATTCAAAATTGTGTAATGCTGGAAACATAAATGTACTTGTTGCCATTTTTCTACGAAAAGACTTCAAACTGGTGACTCCTAATACGTTTGATTAGTATAAATTTAAATACCACATAGCAATAGTGCTCACAAATATTTAGTTTGATTCCGTGCCCTTAACTGTACGTAGTTAAAAGATTTGGTCTTCGATATAGATCTCCAGTAAAAAGTTTATTAAAGAATTTGAATAATATGTAAAATAATGTACAATAAAATACGTCCTTTCAAACAACTTAAAAATCAAACTAAGCAACACATTAAACAAAGAACAATGCACTATTATTTTCTTTTTTTAATCGCTATATTTCTACATTTTATGTAGCTGCTGTATAACGGAAATTTCTCTCTAGCAAATTATTTGTTTCACATTCCTTACTTGCATTGCCAGTCACCACTTGCAGGAAGATTGCCCGGCTGTGAACTAATTTGAGTTACACCGGTTGTCGACCGTTAGCATTGACTTTTGACTGATCAGGTGAAATTTGGAGCTTTAAAATTCTTCCCAACCTAAATTGCATTTGGACAGCCGTTCCGCGGTTGGTTTCTAAACGAAAGCAGTGGAACCATTTAGAATTGCGTGCTCATTCGATGAGAGGTTCGACTATTCATTTTTTCATCTGAACAATTAATCAAGGTCGTATTCATTCACAAAGTTCCACTGATGACTTGGTGTTAACCACAAACAACGCCAATAAATGTTTAGTGCTAGATTATCCCGGCCCTGTATTCCTATGTGGGTGGGAAGTTGCGAATGTTTTTGGTAAAAACGCAACACTTACGAACGTTTCTCCAAAATGGTATTTGTGTACTTTTGTGTTGTAGACATTGCTATAAAATGCAATTTGCTTGAAAGCAAAATGCGCGTATTGCCAGAAGATCCTATGTTCTTAAAATCGCCGATCTCAGGAACACATATTCAATGCGTGTTGACAGGCAATGTGAAAATAAAATGAAAGCACTGTGGACAGGGTTGATGAATAATTGAACTTTACGGTAGAGAGTTGAAGTAACCACATACATCATATGAATATGGCAAGCATAGTGAGCAAAATAGCTGTGGTTTTATTCATTTTAACATACAAATTTTTACTCCGGGTAACAAACTGGTGAAACTGCCTTTCCTGAGTACCTGGTAGATAATTTTTATTTAAGGTTGTTGTTTTCAGCTATATCTTTTAATATAAAGAGGAGAGTATTGTCACTTTAGTATAAAAGGAGCAACAAAGCACAAAGTAAATGCATGTCCGGAAAGTTACCATCGAGACAAATGTTTCCCTCTGATATAAATAGTATACCAACATTTGAACAATGCTAACCAGGTTTTCTCTGGATTAGTGCCTTAGAGTAACACCCGCTTTCGACGACGTAGAAACAATAAAACTCGTAAAACCAGGCAGCATAAATATGTTAATTCTACTTGAACCAATTACCGCAAGAATGTTGATGCCCTGAATATACGACACTATGTGCAGGCCGATGTATCAATAACGATCCGTTAATCTTTGGTTTCGCAATTTACTCACAAATATTTTGTGTTTTTGCTGCGTCGATCACTTCGTTACATACAAAAAGGTTTTTAAATAATATTTTTAGTGAGAAAACGTACCTACCCGGCTTCCCACATAAAGCGTGAGTTGATAAATTTATCTAAAACCAAACTTTTTTCCACTCAAACTTTTCTGACTCGTGTGTAACTGGGGTGATCCTTGTTCAAAACCTTGAAATGTTTATTCCTTGTCCAGTTTAAACTGCTTCCCTAGTGATATTTTGGCTGAACTCTATTAGGTCGAAGCTCGTACGCATCACACTTGCCGGTATTGCGTGCAAGGGAGAAGCGATGGGGGGTTATGGACCACCATGCGCACCGAAGCTTCATGCTGTTCCGAAGTGATGCTAGGTGTGCTCACGGGCAATATGATTGTGAACAGCTTAAAAACCAATTCAACCGGACTACTTGTGAGATGGACCTCGCTGTCGGGTGGTTAGGCTGGGCCTGTTAAAGAGACAGCAAGATGATTGTGATATTTACGGGATGTGTACAGCCCCAAGTTTTTCTGCTAGAATACGACTCATCTCAAAAAGTTCTTGTCGGCTGACTATGTAAGCAAGAACTCTAAGCAAGGAAGTATGCTGAAATAGAAAGAAGCGTGAGTCATTTGGGAACAGTTTCTGCTTGGTCGTCATCTGATGGTCATGTGGGTTCAAAAATTTGAGGGCACGGAAATGTTTTCTTCTATCAGGCACTCAATACCCGCGACTCTGAATAAGAATAATTTCACTAAGCTACCAACATCGCTCTCAATACAACAAGCAGGGTTCCTGCCAGCGTGAATCCAAAATACAAGTGGCCCCAATTCTGTCATCCAGAGAGATATTCAATGGTTGTCATATAGTTTACAAAGTTTTTGGAACCGTGCACTTACATGGCCAGATGTTTTGCGAGGAAATGCGTTGATAAGGCGTCGTAATATTCGTGGGAAAAAATCTATATGCTTACTAGGCCGGAATAAAACGCCACGAACTAACTAGAAAAGAACTAGCGCGTACGCGGTTGAAACCATGCTGAAAAGTTATTAACCAGAACAGAAAATAGTGTGGGCACTTATTATATATCTCCTGGACGGCACAAATGGTCATTTAAGGAAACAGAAAATTGATTGTGAATTCACCACCCGCCTATCGCGGCACTCCTTCGACACACGCTTCGGGATTTGTGGTTGACTCACCCAATAGCTGATGGGTCATCAGCTGTGCAGATAGCTTTGGCAAAATACACCGCACTTTTGGAACGCTCCTAAGTAGCTTGTGGTCCCCTTGCTCAAATCAGGAAGTCGGCGACCACTATGCCTCAGAGTAAACTTCAGGCACTGAATCAATAAGGAGGTGCTCACTCGCGGAAGTGTAGCTTTCCCCAGCATACGGACGCAATATTAAGTGTTGTCGGCGTACCTAACTTTTAGGGCCTAATCACGTTAGGGGCTCCGGCTGAAGGCGTTTCCTGTCGTTGTGGTTTTCTGTCGTCAAGTGGTCAAACGATGGTAAAAAAACAAGTACATAATAAATAAAACTGCATGAAAATAAATAATAGAAGTTTTGATATAATATAAACAAAGGAATCATCAGAAATATTTTGCAATATTAAAGAAACTTCCTAAATTTTGTTTCGAAATCAGTTTTAGGCACCAGTTTTACTTTTGTACCACACACTTCTTATCAAGATGGAGCCTATGACACGATAATGACTTATTTTCAGTTTATCTATAATTTATTACCTGAAATTGTGGTCAACAGAAGAGAGGGCGCGACGCCACCAACAATGGGACGATTGCACACGACACCGGCCTTCCTTCGGCGCTTAATCAGCACGCGCCGTGTGGCAAGAGAAAAGAAACGGCGCGCGTTGGCTCTAGCAACGGTCTTTGTAGCGATGGACGAAGGACTGCAAGCTCGCAGGCAACCAGAGCGCCCGCACGGCCGCGAGACACAACGCTGACGCATAGCACGAGATCGGAAACGCAAGCCAGGCCAATTAGCCGCTATTTTCGTGTAAGAAACACCTGCGCACGGTGCATGCTTCGTCTCTCCCCACATGTCACTTTAGTGGAGTTGACCCGAGATTTTTTTAGCGTTTATGCCATGGGATGTACACTTACGAATGAATGAAACGCATGCGGCAAAATATAGGCCAGACACATCAATACTGCCATTTCATTCCAAGGAAGTCAAAATTACCATTTACTTAGTTACAAAAAGTTGGGAAACTACCTTTCCAGACACATATACAAAATGTATGTATGTATGTATATATGTATGTGTGTATGTATGTATGTATGCATGTATGTATGTATGTATGTATGTATGTATGTATGTATGTATGTATGTAGTAGCACTTTGAAGACGGTAGTGAACACAAGAGAAGAATAACTTCGAACAAGGTAAAAGCACGATTGTTGCCAACGTTTCAGCAGAGACTTGCTTTCGTCAGGGCAATCTCTCGCCTTGCTGGCGCGCTTTATGTAGGCGTAGGTCCCCAAGTGAGGGGAGAGAAGGAAAGAAGGAAGTAAAATTGGGAAAGCGGATTGGTTTGGGAGTATGTCGAGGGAGATATTGAGGGGGAAAGAAGGTTGTATAGTTTGAGCCGTGAAGTAGGTCACAGGGAAGTCCGGCGTGGGTTGATGTTACGGGACTTTTGGAGAGAAAGGCGGAGAGGGTGTTTGTTGACCCGCCGCGGGGCATACCGAAAGGTTCTCAGAACCGCCGGAAGCAGACCAGGCGGAGAGAGTGGGGTCCTTATAAGAAACTATCTACCAGCCTCACTATCTACCAGCAACTATCTACCAGCATCTAGGAAGTTCACTTCTTTTTCAGAATACTGGCAGGAGAATTTTTGAAACAGAAGAAAAAGAAAAGTATTGTAAAAAAGAAGTGAACTTCCTAGATGCTACCGTCATTCTAGACAGCGGTAAACTTAAAACCACGCTTTTTAGAAAACCAACAGACAGGCAGCAGTACCTAGATTATAAAAGCCATCACCCGAGACACTGCAAGCGAGGCATCTTTGTAGGACAAGCATCAGGCTTACAAGAGTTTGCAGTGATGACAGTGGCTACGTAGAGCACCTAGACGAACTCATGTCCACCCTTATGAACAGGAACCACCCCAAAAGCTTGCTCGATCAGGCGTGCCAACGTGCGTCTAATCTCAAAAGGGATGACGTGCTCAACAAACAGTGACGAAACGAAAGCGCCAGGCCGCCTGCCCTAATAACTAAACTTTCAAACGCCCTCCCAAACGTAAAATATACTGCGCAAGTACTACCCCATTTTAGCCAGTAACGACCGACTTAGAAAGATTTCCCGGAAACCCCAATGGTTACCTACGGGATAAACAGGAATCTAAAAGATATTTTAGTGCATGCTAAAACAGGGCCTTCAAAGCCAAACAGTCATAGCCAGCTGCTCCCGCCCCAAATGCAAGAATTTCAGGCACCTGCAGACAGACTGCATTGTAAGAAGCACAGCTAGTAATTATGTCCACAAGATTATTTCAAGTTTCATATGAACTTCTTCGGACATTGTGTATATGTTGGAATGCTCAATATGCCACAAACCGTATATAGGCGAAACGAGTCAACCTATTACCCTACGTCTTAACGGTCACCGGACAGGTACTCGTAGCAAATCCTCCCTAGCTGTAGCGCAGCATTTAAACCAACCAGGCCACAATTTTGATGACCTTAAGTTGTATATACTTCAGTCAAACTTCAAGTCTCCTAGGGACAGGAAACTACCGAGAATCCTATTTATTTCACAAATTGAACTCCATGAAACCTACTGGAATTAATACGTCTAGGGACAACTTGGAATCCCTGTGATATTCACCGGGCATACAGAATTAGGCACTGTCTTGCATATTTCTTATCCAAAGACTGTGACCATTCTCTCTGTTCTTTACCTGGTCACCTAATTTATTATTTTCATTCCTTAGCTTCCAGCTTAATACTCGCCCGCATCCCTCCAACATTTGCTTTCGGAATTCCGTTTTATTTATTTTTATTTTTCTCCTTTTCTTACTCCGCTTTGTCTTATGCCCCGTACGTCACTCTAACTTTATCTTTTCGTTTTTAAGTTTCAGGACAGGCCTGTTCCAGGAATGTAGCCGTGGGTGACACGTGCCATTTTACTTGCCGGGTCATTGCTTTTTTTGTGTGTGTGTGGGTTTGTGTGGCTTCCCTCCCGGTTTTTTTATTCTTTTTTCCTTGACCTAGTTATTTTCCACCCATCTCTACCTTCTATTTTGACCTGAGGCTTGTACATAGGTTCTGATAAGCACCCCACTCTCTCCTCCTCGTCTGCTTCCGGCTGTTCTGAGAACCTTTCGGTATGCCCCGCGGTGGGTCAACAAACACCCTGTCCTCCTTTCTCTCCAAAAAGTCCCGTAATATGACCCCCGGCGGACTTCCCTGTGACCTACTTCGCGGCTCAAACTATACAACCTCTTTCCCCCTCAATATCTCCCTCGACATAATCCCAATCCAGTCCGCTTTCTCAATTTCACTTCCTTCTTTCCTTCTCTCCTCTCACCTGGGGACCTACCCCTATATAAAGCGCGCCAGCCAGGCGAGAGATTGCCCAGACAAAAGCAAGACTCTTTTCTGAAACGTTAGCAACAGTCGTGCTTTTACCTTCGAAGTTTTTCTTCTCTTGTATGTACGTATGTATGTATGTATGTATGTATGTATGTATATATGTATGTATGTATGTATGTATGTATGTATGTACACACATATATATATATATTTAAATTGTGTTATTACTAGACATGAGAGTACTATATTTTTCAGTTTTGAGTGATCTGGTTCATATGTTCTCGTGCGGAACTTATCTTCTATGACTGTGCGCTTTGTTAGCGTGCCAAAAAAGCTACTCACCGGTGTTTACTTCTTGGCTTTGTTCTTCATCTGTTCTTCCTTCTGCTAGCTCCTGCACTTCTGTTAACAAAAATATTTTTCAAAGAAGTTTAAAAGGTACGCAGGAATTTTCAGTCGGATATCATGAGTACGTATCCACCATTTTTTATACAATAGACCTTCAGGGGTGACCATGTAGTCTGTGCTGACCTCGGCAAAGCCAAAATAGGTAATGGTGAGTGTGCTGTTTATTGGTTTATCGACCCATCGACTGCAGCTGTGACAGTAATTTGTTAGGGTAGAAAACAATTTTGTAACCGGAGCAAACATGGGAAGAAAAAAGGTTCATATAGCAAGAGAGGTGTATAGAGGAGGCAGTAGAAAACTTTAAACTTGAATGAGCACCAGGAGAGTTTGTGAGGTGAGAATTATAAAGGGACGGTTAAAGTGAAGCAGGACTACAAATATTTGTGTGGTACACCCGAGCGAGGGCAAGAAGAGCTGGTTGTGCGAAGATATGAAACAAGGAATGCGGAGATTAAGTCGTTTAGTGCGACGATAAAGGAAATGAGGAACATTTGAATACATATAAGGGGATTATAAAGGAGGCGATGTTCAAATAAGACGTCGCACAACCGGTGCTGTAATATGAAGCACGGCATTGGAAGTGAGGGGAGCGGAATGAGGACAGATAGTACTGTCACGAGAACAAAGTTGAAGGCGGATGGTTTGATTCGTAGAGGGGAATATGAACTCTAAGACCTGAGGATCAGAGGAAGCGTAGGTTATAGAGTACCATGCCCTAACCAGCTGCAGGGAGGAAGACGAAGAGAAGGAACACAATAAAAAAAGACTGGCACATGATCAAAATTGTCACGGGAAGGAGAGAACGAATTGTTTAGTACTTTTGTAGAAATGTAAAAGAATATCCTAAGACACGTCACAGTCTGATGTTGCGTACTGAGCGGGCGGATCTTTTCTGATAAAAAGAAAGGTAATCATGGCAATGTTTTCAACGGAGATTATTACAACTGGCACTTTACTTTTCGTAAGGCGGGATATCCGGCATAATAATGTCTGTGAATGAGTAACGGCGTATGAAAATTATAAATCGCAAAGTAAAGTAAGTGGCGCCTCTTAAGTTTGCAGCCTGGGCCGCAGCTATGGCCGATTGGCTTCCTGTGGGATTAGAGCCGGCTTCATTGTCTTATGTATACACACTTCTAGTGTAATATGTAACGAGGTAATTTTACAATGTTGGGGAGACGTCTCTTGTAATTGCGACACTATACGTAGTTCCATTCAATAATATCTACGCTGGTCAGTGTGCAACTGTCAAATAGCATTGTAGCGTGTACATCTATACCGCCGAACAGACGGCCAACACTTTCTACATCACTCTTCCGGTTGGGAACTCCCCAGTTGAATGTCTTGATGTTGTTGGAGTTAGAAAACAGAAGCCTCGCTAGTAGCGCATTGGTGCATTCACGTCGAGAATGAGAACAACGTCAGAATAACGTAATTCATGAACCTGTAGGATTGGCGTGGCCGTTTTGTGCTTTGTGAACACACTGTGCGAATGAGGGTATTTGAGCAGCTGGTGGAGAATCCTAGCCCTCTCTCAACCAGTGACCAGAACCATATAAACTTCCGAGCATCGCAACGGCCCTAAAAACTTTTTGAACAACTTAGCAAAGATCGCGGCACAGGAAGTATGCGCAGTTTCATGCCTAGACAAATAAAAAATGGCTCCAATTCACGCTGTGAAGGTGATTGGAAAGGAAAGCTTTAAATGACACCCACCCCCAACAATTGCCAATGCGACGTCACTTCAATGCACAAACGTGGCTCCACAAAGAGCGAAACTAGAGATTTCGCCAGCTGTTTCCGAGAATTACCTGTTGCAGTGTCCCCATCGCAACAGCGTCGGGCAAAGTCCGGCTAGAGTGGTGGACACCACACCTGTAGCACGGCTCCTTTCGCAGGGTGAGAAATCGGTACGTAGCCATCCTGATGTCTCGCTCGGGGTTTCACAACCGCGTGACCCAAACGCAGACACCGATTCAGCTCGCCATGTCAGCCTAGTGATTCCAATTTATGCCGATGAAAACTGGCGGTTTTACGAAGTTGCAGATTTTCAAAAATCTGAGGGAACTTTTATAATTGCTGCTTATCTGAACGAGTTGCTCCTTTCGCCTCTTGTAATACCTTATAAAACACAACCAAATTGTTATTCACCAATTTAGAAAACAAAGTCTCATTCATGGCAAGCAGGCACAATGCGTAGCGTTTCTCTAGAGGCCAGATGTCTGTATGTGCTCTCTACATTTTGTTTGTCCGCCCGGCATTTTGTTTGCCCGCCCGGCAAATTAATCTTTAATGAATCTTTGCCGTACGACGACTTGCTTTCATCGGGTCCGACTGCCCTGGAGGCACTGTTCAGCAAGAAAATCAAGCCGTGCGAAGGAAGCCCGCAATGGACGCAAAGCTCTGCCAAAACAGGCCTAAAACAACTAAAACAAAGCAGCCGACAAAGGCGTACCGCCGACGCACCCGCCGGTGAGCATGCACCTCCGCGCGTGGAAAACTGGGTAAATTCAATGCGTCATCTACAGTGTCCGCATTGCGTGAAAACCTCTTCCTCCAAAATATGAGGGTCCCTAATGTCACATCGCGCCACCACATCAAACTATTATTACGGTCAAGGAAAGGAAAACCCTCAATGTACCCGCCATCGTAAGCTGTTTACTGATTTGCAACGACCGCGACTGCAGGGAAAACAACATAGCGATGGTCACACAGAGTCGGCTTGTCATTGACTCGCGACTGCATCGCATTGTCAGTCATAGCCGGCGTCGCAATAGTTACACCAGTCTACGCTTCAGAATATTCGGAAGAAATTATAGGTAGCGACTTAGAATCATTTACCTCCTTAGGTTAGGCGCCGCCAAAATTTAGAATACTTCCGCTCCCGGGCCATCCGTGACCTAATCACCCCAAACAGGACTTTAAACATTTAGGTCATCTTCCATGATTACCTGCGTGTCTGACGTTGCAACAAACACTTTCGCAACCTGGTTCAAAATTGTGCATATCGGCAAAGAAGACGCATAAATTGCTATGAGCCAAAAAAATATTTTTCGTGATGAAAACCTGAGAGGTACCACGTACTGGTCTGTGAGCACAGGAAACACATCTAGGGGCACATTTTGAAGCAAAATCATAACCTTCGCGTCGGTAACCACTGACAGTTGATTGATGGCAGAAGGAAGGTCCGGCAGCCGTCCGGACCTCCCATAATTGTCAGCCACTATGATGATGTTAAGAGCGCGAGCCTCAATGTAATCTATCAATTGAGATGTAGCCGCCCAACTGTGATTTAAATCTGCTTGCAGAATGGGTAAACCTGGCAATGCTGCCACGAATTACAGATAAATAAATAAGTTACCAAGAACAGAAAAGAAAGTAGTGAGTTTAAGAGTAGGTGAAGCTAAACAGAAAAGTAATGAAGGGGAAATTTAGCAACCGCAATCCGTCCTCGCACGCTGCCGTGCCATCCACGGGAGCACGGAGGGTTAAGAAGCTGAACAGAAAAGATGATCGTGCAGGCGACCCCACGTTCGGCACGATTGCGCACATATTTCTAGGGGTCCCGAATTCTGCAAGTGGATGTGCACAGGAGTTTAGCGGTGTTATTGCACGTGAAGCTGATCTCATGGCATGGAAGCGTTGCGTGCCGGAACCCGGAACACTTGCAACACATGGGGACGTAAATATTTTCGCGCACTTCACATGAAGTCAAGCCAATGTGTAGGTTATCTCGCTGTTTCAAAATAGGATACACATTAGGAGCCACCTCAATTATGTATGCAACCTATTGCCGAACTTCTCAGCGAAGTGGGTTGTGCTTGAAATCACATGGAGAGATGGGCAAGGTATTGCGGCCCATAACGTGATCGACTAGGATTATGGGCATTGTGACAGGTTTCACTCCAGAACTTCGGAAAAGCGGTAACCGCAGCGATGGAAGCCTGATCTCCAATGCCGACCTCTAACTTGCGTCGACTCCATCGGCCTCGTTAAATTTTCAAGGTCCTCTTTCTGTGTTAAAACGGTGGTTTGGGCTAGTCGGTGCATTCTAAAATTAAAAACAGCGCAAAATGACGGGACTTGTCCCGTCTTTTTGCGCTGTTTTGAGTTTTAGTCCACTTTCTGTTTAGATATAACCGTTAGCCTCCATCGTGCTGACGGAATGACAATTTTTTTCCAGTGATGTCCTAAGTTGTTAGGCTATCTTTCTAAATTTGAAGGATGTGCCAAGGTTTTTGTACTTTCCCTTTCAAACAAGGGAGATGGAGTTTTTTTTCCATTTTCTGCCATGTCATTGCGTTGGGCTGCGCTTAGTTACAGTTGAGAAAAAGACTACACAGCTTCGGAAATCGAAATTGTTGTGTGCCTTGATTCCCCTGTCGGGAGGCTGTTGGGGCTGCTTTTTTATTATTTGCAGAAAGCCTTGGAGGTGGCGCTCAAACCACCATGGAGGTGGCAAGAAAGGAGCCTTGGAGGTGGCAACAAACACAGACAGTGATGATCGCTCACCACTCGAAACGCCCTGCCGTATAAGTATGGGCGAAATGTTGTAACTGGTCATGTCACCGACAAGCAATCCTATTTGGTGGATGAATAGATTGCCTTGGGTGACGATAACGTGCGACTTGCTTAAGAAATGATGCGTACAGCACCATCCTGCCACTGTACTGGTACTGCACCGAGACCAACGTTACTCGCATCGCTTTGAATTTCGATTTCGGCGTGTTCGTCAATGTGTCCTAAGATAAGGGTATGTTTCAGACGAGCCTTGGACTCATCGAAACGTTTGCTCGGTGCAAGGCCCCAAACAATAGCCACGTCGAGCTTTGTTAAACGAGTCAGTGGCTCAGATATCTTGGAGAAATTAGCCACGAAGCGCCACTAGTGACCGCAGACCTACACAAATCGTTGCGGGGCGCACTTGTTAGTGGGCGTCGGGAATGCGCTCACTGCGGCCGTCTTTTCAGGGTCGGGGCTGAGACCCTCAGGACTAACTACGGGGCCTAGAAACTTGAGCTTTGAAACGCAAAGTGACAGTTTTCTGGTTTGAGCGACAGTTCCGCTGAACCGATCGCATTCAACACGGCATGCATGCAATCTATATGCTGTTCGAAGATCCTGGAGAAAATGACAGCGTCATGCAGGTAAACTACGCAAGATTGCCCATTCAGGTACGACAGTACACTGTCCACCATTGTACGGATGGTAGCAGGGGCATAGCAGAGACGAAACTATAGCACCTTGAACTCGTACAAAAAATCTGGGGTGATAAAGGCATTTTTTTTCGCTTTCGCGCTCATCTACTTCGATCTGCCAATACCAGCTGCATAAGTCGATAGAGGAGAAGTACCTGGCATGGCGTAGTCGGTCTAAGGAGTCGTGAATCCGAGGCTGAGAGTAAACCTTTTTTTCGTAATTTTGCTCAACCGCCTGTAGTTCATGCAAAATCAGAGTGCCGTCTTTTTCTGCGACCAGAAGAACGGGTGACGTCGAAAGACACGTCGATGGTTGCATAACCTCGTCCTCCAACTTTTCTTGGACCTGGCGATGTATTGGATCTCGCTGTTTTGAGGGGAACCTGTACGGACGTTGACAAACAGGTGGTTACCCTTCCCCTGTGACAATGCGGTGCTTAGTGACTACCGTCTAACGGACCGGCAACGAAGGAGCAAAACAGTCAGCAAACGAAGCGATGATGCTGTGGAGTCGGCCCGTTTGGTTTTCCGATAGGTCCGGGTTCACTTAAGTATTATAGCCTGAGTTAAAAGTGGCTTGAGGTTGGCGAGGTGTTCTGGTAACCATTTACCTCCATCGCAAAGAACTGACGTAGCGCGGTACACTCATACACTTCTTCCAGATGAGCTATGGTAGTTTTTTCCCTAGAAGTTGTGCGTTACCGAAGTAGGATATCAGAATTTTCGTCCAATGGTCGCGGGGCTCCACATGTTCTCGAGCTACTCAACCTCTCCGGTCAGATAAGAGGGACACGTTGCCTTGAGCGATCCCGCAGGTTGCGTCGCCTTCACATTATACCGTAACAAAGAGGGTAGCTCGAGGTGGTACTGTTGTGCACTCACCGCAGATGCGTAACGGTGCTTGGATGGTTCCCCAGTGTTTGCGACAGCTACCTGTTTCCGATCGTCACGAGAAACTCTCGAAGATCAATAATCGTGCCGTACTCATGAAGGAAGTCTAGTCTGAGTGTTAGCTGTTTGGAACATTGGCGCAGTACATGGAAGCTACCAGGGAAATGCACGCCCCGTATCTGGATCCTCTCCGTGCATGCGCCGATCGGCGTTACCAGATGACTACCAGCCGTACGGATCTGTTGAAGGTACCATAATGTTGTTCCTTTCTTCAGTTTGGTGCCTAGCTCACACCTAATCACGGAGAAATCGATGCCGATATCCACCAATGCCATCACGGAATGACTATCGACTGTAACCGGAATATCGGCCGAATCTAGTTTACGATCTTGAGGGCGCATCGCCAGAGCTGTTGGGCTCAAGGCGTCGGTGTGGACCGCTGTTTTCGAGTCGGGTTCGGAGCCGGTTCGTCGGGTACGTTGGGGATGTTGAGCGTTGAGCAAAAAAAGGCGGCGTCCACTCCATCCGGACGCCCTCCGGTGGACACACAAGGGACGCTAAATACGGCGTCCACCGGAGGTGGACGCCGTATTTAGCGTTTGTTTGGTGTCCGGCCGCTGGTCGTCCCCGAAGAGAATGGACGTCTAGCCGACGTGAAGTATCGGGGCTAGGGCGAACGATACTCACGGCGTTGTTGGGGCGCCGACGATCGTAGGTGGGCGTCTAGGTTCTCTTGAATGCTGTGGGGACATTCACGTTGCGCGGTCGGGGACAATCTGACGAAAAATAAATACAGTAGGACCATCTTCAATAAGGGCAATGGAAAATACCATGCCCGGCTGATCCGCAGTGATAACATAGAGGCCTAGTGTACGCCGTGCGCGTTCTATCAGCCTTCCTTGACTAATGGCCTGTTGAGTTCGCGGAGCACCACCCAAATGCTGCTAGACTGGCGGCCTCGGCTGGGGCTGTATATGCAGGACCATGACGGCGGTTGTGAGGAGCGCGTTGGTGCACGCTATGATGTACGGAGCCATTTCATAACACGGACCAGGGGTGCCCTGCGCTCGTCGAGGACAACGTCGGAAATGGCGAGGATGTTTGGCTGCTGACCGGCGGCGTGGAGCTTCTGGAGCTGCTCCCGCACGATGCTTCTGATAATCTCTCGGAAATCTGGTGTGCTGCATTTACCCATGGACAACAAATGGCAGTTCGAAATAGTAGAGTGAGTTTGCCGATTGCACTTGTAAAAGCGTTGTTGCAGTGCGTTTTCCGTCGTTGTCACTTCTCGAGTGGAGTCAGTGACGGTGCGTAGTAGATCGCGCACAAGCCCCAGAAACAGGTGCTTTTTTACACCGTGCATCAAATGACGCACCTTCCTTTCTTCAGACATCTTAGGATCGGCTCCCTTGAATAGACACCACATGTCCTCAATCAACATGGAAACCGAATCATTGGGCTTCTGCACTCTCACCTGTTGAGCGAGCTCAGCCTTCTCTTTCCGCCTGCCGCCACCGTAGGTGGTGACCAGTTTCCGCCGGAATTCAGGACACGTTATCAGAAAAGCTTCATGGTTTTCGAACCACGTTCTGGCGGCCTGTTCTATAGCGTAATGCGGATTATTGCGCTTCCTCACGTCGCCTCACTGGATGAACAGCGCCATAAGTTCGAAGTTGTCCAGCCTTCTCTGGCGTCCTGAAATCTGTCACTGTGAAATTGTCTCGGGGTGCGCGGGGCATGGAGCACCATAGGCTGGACTTGTCTGGCATTCCGTCGAAACCATCGCCGTTGAAACCGCTTGGCGTGGCCCTGGGTGGGGTTGCAAGGCCATGTTGAAAGCCACATAGCCCCCGGCTGCTCTTGTGAACAGGTGTTGTTTCCACTGAGGCCGACAAAGTAGGGAATAAATCGTACAGATCAAAGTGCAGGAGCAGCTACTCAGAATGTCTTCCAAAAAGCCACGTTACTAAGCCGGGTTCACACGGAAAGAGGCTTTATTCAGTGAAGAGCGGCGATCAGAAACGCTAGCAGCCGAAGCCAAGAGATAAGATGAAAAACACACTGCAACCAGGCCGAAACTCTCGCTCATTAACACTAGCAGCCGCTTGCAGCGGCAGCAGCTTGTAAAGCTTTGAGCCCCACAAAGTGACGTAATTGTGGCAATATTGCCTGTGAAGGATTTCTGATTATACTCTGGCTCAGGCGCCTTATCACAGTGTTGACGAGTAGAAGAAAGAACGTCTTTAATGATGAGGAGAAGTCAGCCATTCAGCGAGCTTGGATTGCTACTCCACATGAATATGAGAGGTGCAAAATTGAAAGGAAAGGATAACACAAAAACTCATGCAGACACTGCAAACACAACTAAGCACACACGAACTGACCGACTTAGGTTCGTGGAGACAGCACACGCACAGTGATATAGTTAAGGCAAACGATCACAGGATTTTGTTCAGGCCAGAGTCACAGAGAAATGACACCAAGGCAGGTGTACTCCGTGTTGGAGCGGCCGTTGACTGCCATGGGCCAATGGCGTCGCAAAGTTTCAGTGGTGCATCAGTGGTGCATGTCCCAAGGTCGTCTTCAAAATTAGCAGCGGGGTGTTGTAAAGGGGAAACACACAGTACATGTTCTATGTCCTCACGAACACTGCATACGTGAGAGTGAGGGGAGGCAACTCGGAGCATCTTGTACAGGTAGTGGCCGGTAGAAGTGGCGTTCAGGCGGATGCGGTGAACAACTGCTTCGTTGAGCTTTCCCAGGCCACACGGCATGCGGAAGCTGCAGGCAGGATCAATTCTGTACAACGGCTGATAATTGTTTGATCCATCCGTCCATATTGAGAGTTGTAGCCTCGCGCCACGAAGTACGCAAGTGTCGCTGCGTCACGTCGAGAGAAATGAATCGGGATGATGACCTGAGATTCGGTGTGGGCCGTGCAAGCTGGTTCGTCGGTCACCACATTGCATTAACCCCACAATGTCCAGGTAGCCACGGTAACACAACCTCATGGAGCGAGCTGGCAGCCTGTGTATGCAGGGTGTGTATTTCGTGGGGGACTTGTTCGCGCGGAAAGATGCCAGCTGTTGGAGCGCCGCCCGTGAATCTGTGAAAATCACCTACACAGAAGGTTCTCGCCCAATAATGTACTGCAAAGGGGAGCACAAGGCAGCACGTTCTGAGGTCGTCGATGTTGTTTTTTGACTTAACCTGGCCGCAATTCTAGTCCGCGTCGATGGAACCCAGATTGATACCAATCGCAGATGAAGTGGCCGTTACCGCTGCATCGGTGTAGGTATGCTTGTGGTTACGGTAGCAATTCCACATGTGGTCTAGAGTGAAGTACTTTAAAGCTGGAACTGGCAACCTTGACTTATTTCTGATGCCCGGTACTGAGGTGACAATTCGCCAGGGGGAGTACATCCAGGGCGGGAGATGAAGCGGTGCGGGGTACTTCTGAAGCAAGGGTGGTAGAGTGTCTTGCACCTCAAAGGCGGAGCTAGCACTCAGCGGATGTCCATGGGCCCTAGTCGCCAGCCGCAAGTGTAGGCGAAGTTGCTCCTCTTTGATGAGTACACTGGGTAAGAATTGCCTTGACTCACGTATGGTCCCTAGCATAGAAGTTGTTTTCCGAAGGCCAAGACAAAACCTCAGAGCTCGGGCCTGCATACTTTCTAACAGCCTTGTGTTGGCCTTCGAAAGAGCGCCGAGTGCTTGGAGGCTGTATCGGAGCAGTCCTTCGCAGAGGTCTGTGTAACGACGTAGGAGGGGCCCAATAGAACATCCTCCTGAGCGACTTGTCAGCATGCGTAACACCTGAGCAAGGGAGCCCAGCTTCTCCTTCAGGAAATGAACGTGAGGGGACCACGTCAGCGACCTGTCAAGTGTTACGCCCACGAATCGGTGAGAGTCCACAAAGGGTATAGACACCCCTGCCACTGAAAGGTAATAGCGGGAGACATAACACCTGGCGAAGGCTATTGCAGCACATTTCCTAGCCGAGATTTCGAGGCCGCATCTGGTCAAAAAGTCCGCTATTGAGTTGATGGCTTTTTGAAGGCGAGCTTGTAAAACTCGCCTGTTCCGTGCAGAGCTCCAGATACAGATATCGCTGGCATAGAGTGATATTTGAACAGTGTGAGGCACGCACTTCTCAATTCCAATGACACTGATATTAAATAGGGTTGGGCTTAAAATGCCGCCCTGTGGCACACCTCGCGTGACATTGCGGGAGGCTGTTTCACCGACCTTCGTGGACATAAAGACGGATCTGTCAGACAGATAATCAGATATCCACGCATACATGCTACCTCCGATGCCTACCGACTCTAAGGCAGATCTTATTGCCTCATATGCCAAGCCGTCAATTTTGCCTCATATGCCAATTTTTCAGCACAGTAAAATCTTCAACTGTCCTCCTAACCTCACTAAGCCCTATTACATGCCATTTGTTGCCCTTTAATTCTAAAACACCAGTAGACTCCCTTCGCTACATAAAGTTATCGTAATAAACGTTGCCAGGTTCAGATTTTTATGGCGAACTGTCTGGTTCCCTAGATTTCCCGCACCTTCCACTGCGTCACAGGTTCACCCCCACCATAGTCAGTTTGTTTCGAAGCCACTGGATGCTGAGAGCCCTGGGTTAATTGGCGAATTCATAGGAGGTCATGGCCATTACTACACCAGGTGGCCGAAGACGAGAAAGCGGCAGCTTTAAAGAGTAAGCAAATATTAGGCAATGCATACGTTAGGCGATGAGCTTCTCACTCCTCCACCAGTGGCTATGATAACGCACATTTCATGCCCAGAGATCTAACCTACCATGCCCCGAGGAGACACCTGAAGCCACACAGCGCTGTTTAATAACTAAATTCGTAGCACTACGGCCTCGGTAGAACAACGCTTCCGTAACCACATACCACACTCGTCATTTGTCAGGAAACTGCAATCAGAATAATACCGACTACCACCTGTGCGACACGGCCATTTAAAGCCTTCCCTACGTCGTTTAACCAATTTTCTGTTAATTCAGTCATTGTAAATACACAAACGCAATTGAAAGGGTGCATTTCATTGTCAATTGAAAGCTGCGATGCAGCACAAGCATAACAATCTGAATGCACCTGTTATTCGGGCAAGTATTCGATGTCAACTAAAAATTATGCCACCAAAAAGGGACTCAAACACATTGTATGTGAGTGCGACAATACCCTATGTCGGGCACCTTCGCTTTCTTGCATCCCTCATGCGTAGGATATATTTATGACCACCTCCCATTTTCAAGATAAACTTCAGCTGTTCGAGAGTGCCAGCAGAGCTAATGCGGTGCCTAAATTCATAAAATAAAAGACAACCTCACAGCTAATGCTAAATAAAAACATTTTGTCTGTCTATCCTAATTACCACACCAAAAAGTTCCCACTTTGCGGTTCCGGCTTTTTTTTAATTACTACAAGTTTTATGCAATATATGTAATGGTCGGCCTAAATATCACCGGCCATACAGAGGCTGTGGGAAAAAGTATAAAAACTCCCACAGTTAAAGGCTCTGAACACATGCAGCTATTAAATTTCCAGACGAGAAGTGCACACCGCAGGCCTCCCAGAAAAAAAGCTGGACAAAAAACAAAAGTGTATAAACCTGGTGCAATTGTCGCCCCCCCCCCCCCCCCCCCCTGTCTGCATCCAGACACAATTGCACATGCCTTCATTGAGTAGCACGTGCGCTGTCTGTAAAGGCGCTCTGCGGAGCAGTTAGAGAACTTTTCCGCGGTCACACACATGCTATTCTTTATTCGGAATGATCACCGTCTGGCATATAAATAATTGGGGTTTATCCTCCTTTCATAGGATTCCGTAAAACACGAAAGTGAAAATGTGTCATCATAGGAGCTGTTGAATGTTAAAGGAACCTCCTTCATGAGCGAAGGGTTCGCGAACCTGACCATGCCAGACGCAGTGACGCTGACACGCAAGAAACAAAAAACAAACATAAGCGGTTTATCCCGGGTCAACAAACACAAAATGACATGCAAGAAAATAGCAGAATAAAACACGTTATGATCACGGGAACAACGCGACAGCAGAGTGCATCAATTGACGCACGTTTCCCGTACACAAAGGCGATGGTAACGAAGCGCCAACTGTCGGCCCTCATCGGCGTCATGATGCGCTACTTCGCTTCGCATCTCTTAGATGGCAGCACTATCTGAATGCGTCATAGGGAAGGACATAAGGCGCGTTTGTAGGGTTTCTCCCGTCTCTGTTCATTGCAAAGTAGGCAGCGCGTCACCTGCATCCCGTTGATGCGTAGACCTCATGCGCTGGAATCCTGGCGCCGCTGCATCGATTCCACTTTTTCTGGCGAAGTCACTTCCGTGAAGAATATGACGTTAGTGAGAACTTTGTGTACCAGGGCATAAATCACTTTTGGGATAAAGCTTTTAATATGTACTACACTGCAGCCGTAACACGCAAACATCTACGAAAACACCGCTGCTGGGGCCCCCATTTACAGCACTTCGAACCTAGGGGTCTACCAGGATGATGCCCTGTTCCTTGTAGGTTTTGCGTTCGGGCGTCTCCAATGCCTGCTCAAAAACACAGCAGGTGTTCAACGTTAGCGCCGGGCAGGCGAAGCGTGGGTACCTGCTGGGGATAATGCCATCCCAACTCGAACCCACCGCTGCACGACTTTCTTCCAACGAGCGATCCCACTGAGAAGTCAGTTCCTCGTGGTGGCTGAAAATACCCCGTGGCGTAAAGGCGAGTTTCTTTTCCCACCGGCATTTCTTCCATGTAGATTCCAGAATAAATGGTAGTGGCCATGGGACGTGTGCGTGGCAGGCAGAATCCACCGCTGTGGGGGCATCAAGCAGGTCTCGGCGAATACACAAAACACGGGCAGCGCCTAAATAGGAGTCCATAATATCGTGAATACGTGCGTACAGGCTTGCAGAATGCACAACGCGAAGCAAATTCAAAGTAGTTGCCGTTGAGTCAGTATGAAGTTCCACCTTGTCACCAGTAGTCAAAGTCAAAGAAAGGGGCTGCAGGACATCGCGCATGCCAGTAAGTTTCGCTAGCTGACTTGGGAGTGTAAGCAGTCACTCGTAAATGCAGCTTTTGTTAAGGGCAGGGTAAGTGGGAGACGTCAAGGCTGTGGTGACGAACCAGTCGTATGCCCCAGCATCCACGAAGGCGTGGAAAACCAGCGGCTTCGTCTCAGGTACACAGTGAGGGACATGAAGCATGGCATCGTAGAGCTGGTGAAGGCCCTAGGTACGGACGTACATTTTTGTCAGAGCGCAACGTAAGCGCAAAGTGACACAGAGACGAGAACGGGAAACGACTGTCATTTCCCGTTCTCGTGCTTGTGTGAGTTTGCGCTTAGGTTTCACTCGTGGATGCTCACCAACGAGCTCGTCTCTCCACTTTGCTTCAGTTTATTCCTTGCCAGAGGCTTGGTGATCGTCACCGGATGGTAAAGCGAGGGCACCCGCCCGGCGGAAAAGGCCGGCATCGCATTCGGTGGCTGATGCACGCACGCGGCTAGAGCTGCTGCATCTGGAACCTGTACATGTTTCAGCAGGCGTGCGGAGCGACGCTAATGAATGCGTTGATCTAGCGTGTTTAGCTGTGCCTCAGTTTGAAGCTGTGGTATTGGCTTTAGGCTGGGAGGCCAGTAATAGTGCGCTTAGTGGCCCTGTTATAAGGCTCCAGCAGGTACCAGTCCTCTCGCGCCCTGTGCTCGAACTGTGCCTGGTACACAAGCCTTGGCTGTAGCACGGAATGCCATAGGAGGCGGCCAATCGTCGGGCAGGCGATAGCTGACTTCTGAGAGAGGCAGTGAACAAGATGGAGCTTATGTCCGGCTTTTGTCGAGAAGATAGGAGACACTGGGTCACTTAACCTGAAGCCGTTATCTCCAATTCAGAACCCGGAGGTGTCCGATAGTCAGAATGGGGGACCCATTCAGCTGCAGTGCATTCGGAGATAATTCAAGGGATCGACTGCCTCTAAGCGTTCACACTGGAAGCGCAGAAGTCCTCTCTTGAGAAAGGGTCTGCCTACTCACACCGTTTCTGGCAGTCTATTAGGCCTTTCTGCAGGCACACTACTTGTCCTGACAGGTCTTGATGAACTGACCATACTGACCATACTGCCCAAAAACACTCGTGTTGAAGAAAGTGTCAGATAAAGTCACAGACTTTGTCTGGGAGACGAAGAACACGTAGGCTTTGTACTAGTGCAGCGTAAGTAAAGTTGTCATTGGCCTTGCATATGGATATAGCTTGTACAGCCCTCCCGCGCGAAAACGACCTCTTTCCAAAACCATAAATGACAGGTATTTCAAGGCAACTTCAGTACCAAGATGACGCCTGAATCCGATTTTTTCGGGGTAATACCATTCCAAAGTATCAAGCCACGAGTGAAGAAGTGTGGCAAGCATCCGCTCGAGCAGCTTACACAGCGTAGCTTTCAAAGCGATTGGCCGCAAGTAGCGAAGCTCGTCTGGTGGTTTCAGGGATATTTGGATTGGACAAATGCCCGCCCAAAGCCGTGATTACGGGAGTTGACCAGATAGCCACACCTGATTTATGAAGTCCAGAAGCATCGTGAGAGCTCGGTCGTCATTATTTTTGTATACCTCGTAAGAAATCCCGTCGGGCCCCAGAGAAGCCAGCAGTTCAGCTCGATGGATCGAAGCTAAGAATTCAGTCATTGTGAACTGTAACTGAATTCCAGAAATGACATCAGAATTTGGCAGTAAGCCCACACTAATCGGAAGGGGCAACAGAACTCTAATTGCCGCTGCCACCCCATCAAAGGAAGGAAAGGCCCGGGCAACGTCGTGTACGACTTCTGGATGGATCCTTGTTTGATGTAAAAGCAGCACTGGCTGCTGCGTCCGGAGGGCGACTGCTGGATAGCATGGCGCAAAAGGTGTGCCAGAGTGACGGCATACAAGCTGGAAGCCAAAGAGAAGCGCACCGGTCAAGCCCGCGCTCCCTGGACAGTATTTTTTTGTGATATCTAGCAGCAGCGGTGATTCACTGATACTGCAGCCTGGCAGCTTACGGTGAAGGGTCCGGGGGACAACTACTTCAGATTGTTACGTTTGGCCAAGACTTGCAGAATCTGGAGATCAGGCCTTGCGCGTGTCTTCTCCACCCACGTATCCTGGGAGGCACCTGCAAGAACACAGCGAGGGAGATCGGTGGGACCTTCAATGGTCGCTGAGACGGAAGAGTTGAGGGTAGGTCGGAAGATATCCCACTTCAATATTGTGCACCTGCGACGATGGCGACTCTTCACTCCGAAATAAGACCGATGCAAATTGAGTGGTGATGGCTGCCCTTACAGTCCACTTCGCATTGCCAAGAGACCACTTGCGTTCCCAGCCACTACGAAAAGTCAGGTGAATAGAGGGTCACTCCAACATGGCTACACGGGTATGTTAGGTTATCAATGTCTTCTAAAAGTGTAAAGCTTGCATCGGTGAAGGGCTCTAAGACCACTCCGCCACGCTCACTTGTAGACGGGTATCCCCAGTCAGTGTGGAGCCTTAAAGTTTCCCGCCACAAGAATGGATCACCCAGGGCCAGATCGCCATAGTTGGGTAAGCCAAACTCGCCGCACGCGGGGAGCACGACCACTGTGAGTTCGCACGCACGACGACACCAGCATTATCACACAATCCGGAATCTGCACTTGTACCGCCCCCACTTCCTGTAGTCTGTGCACCACCAGTTTAGAATGATAGTTTTGAGGAAAACGTGATAGAACATAAATGGTCGCCTTTCCCAGCGGAGTAGAAATGGAGCGGCACCGCCGATAAGAAATGGATGGCTCAGCGTATGCCGTAAATTGAGGGATGCGGGGGGAGCAGGAGACTTTGTCTTCTGAAGTAAGAAAGCCTAGGCGTGGAGTTTTCTAAGATGTAGCCTTTTACGCGTCTCGCCACTTTTTGCAGAGATGCCCTGACAGTTCCACTGAACAACATATTTTTGTGGTTCAGGCGTGGTATCGGATTGGTTAGCTAAGTTGAGCAGCAAGTACGGAAACCAGTGTCTGCATCTGGTGCACCACAATTGGGAGAATTTTCTTGTGGGTCAGAGTGGAAGGAGCAGGCTGTGAATGAAGGTCCATCGTAGACGGGGCGTTTTCATGCACTCACAGCGGCCGTCTTGTTAATTCCGCCATTGTAAATACACAAACGCACATGAACGGGGGTATTTCATTGTGAATTGAAAGCTGCGATGTACCACAAGCATAATAATCTGAATGCACCTGTTATTCGAACAAGTATTCGAGGTCAAATAAAAACTATGCCATCGAAGAGGGACTCAAACACATTGTATATGAGTGCGGCAACACCCTATAGGCCCCCCTCGCTTTCCCGCATCCCTCAGGAGTGGGAGATGTTTCTCACCACCTCCCTTTTCAAGAATAACTTTAGCTGGTCGAGAGTGCCAGCCGAGCCAATGCGCTGCATAAATTCATAAAATAGAAGACCACCCCGCAGCTAATGCTAAAAAAAACATTTTGTCTCTCTTCCTAACTACCACACCAATGTGTTCCAAATTTGCTTTCCAAGCATTTTTATTGATTACTACAAACTTTACGCGATACATGT
>JABSTR010003604.1:0-46688 GCA_013339765.2 Haemaphysalis longicornis
ATGGTATTTATATGGGTCATACGTTTCAAACAAGGCACTAGCTGGAAGTCGTAACTTAGTCAAAAAATTATTAGAAACTAATTTTCAATTATGAACTATTTTAGGAACGATGCTGCCTTGTGCCGGCTAAAGGATATACACTGTTTTGGCTACACATCATAAGACAAGATAGCAATGCAATACTCTACAGAGCCCGTGCACAAGCTGCTGCCTTGCATTGGTCTGACCCACAGAATTGACAGGAACAGCAAGGTTCTGGCTCGCTCATGCCCCTCAACTTCACAGAAGTCAATGAAACCTTGTTACACAGGCTGCGGCTTAAAGTAGCATTGACCTGAATGTATCTGCACACAATCGGACGCGAGGACAGCCCAGACTGCCTTCTGTGTAAGGCTGTACAGAGACAATTGATCATTTGCATAGTTTTTGACCAAGGTATACTAGGGGGTGAAAAGACCTTGAAGCAGCCTTACTACGCTTGAATGCTTACCCTCTGTCTGAACGAAAGATTTTTGGCACGTGGGCTGACACGAAGAAGCAAGATCGAGCTGTCAAATCGCTGCTTGTCCTTTCAGGACTCTTGGGTCTATGTGGTGAAATTTCACAAACTGCGGAACTTTTTTTTATGGTCGGTAAATAAGTTATGCGAATTATGCAGTGATTAGTCTGTTTCTGCGCCCCATAAATGCTTTAAGTGTACAAAGTTCATTGGTTGATTTCACTGTCTTTCTCATACCCTCAGTATTCAGTACCTTCCTTGCCCCAGTGGGATTTAAGTAGCAGGCCCAAGTTCAGTTTCTCAGGCTGGCCTCTTCTCCTTTCAAAAATCTTTTACTATCTCTACCTCTCTCTTGCCACCATGCCAGGTGCTTGTAACGGTTTACTAGGATTCGCAACGGTCACCATACGATAAAAATTTCTTATGACTACTTTCATTGCTGAAGTTCACTGCACTCAGTGTACTAGGGTGTTTGGCGCCACAATAGTAATTATGACTGCAGACAGCCTACAGTTCTTAAAGGAGCCATGAAGAGAAAATGCAAGTTGGTTTTATTCGAAAGATTTCGTGTTTTAATTAGTGCCCCCAGCGCTTGTCCGGATACAAACGGTGCTTTATTCACTGAGAAATTAAACAATTTAGGTTAAAATTTTGATTTTCCCGCTCAATCGTGCGTTTTTCGGGTCCCAAATGACATCACAGGAACCGACCGCTCTGCAGCCTAGAGTACCTTCATTCACGCATCCGCCGTACAGGGTAGACACACGTATACGCTGGCGCCGCCATTTTGGGTTGCTCGCTCGCCGCCGAAACAAGTCATTGTGTCAAACCGCTAAATTATCGCCGCAAACGCGGTTTACTGAAGAAGTTTGAATCATATTGCCTGTTTCGCGTTGCTAGGTCTCGTGGGAAAAGGAAAGAAATAACGCGTTGAGCCCGTTGGCCCAATTGCGGCGGCACGGGACCGTTCAAAGGTTGTCTCCACCCTGTACAGCGGTGTTGGTTTGTTTCCCGCGTTTCTTTACGTTTCGTACCCTAGATGGCGCCACCATACCGTGGCAAGCGTTTGGTTTGTTTTTTGCCCGCATTTAAACTGGTTTGTTTTGTTCTGGGAGAAAATATTCGTTCCCTGAAACAGGCTCGCTCGACAAATTGGTCACGTAAGACACCGTTGCTTGCGTCAATCGGCCGGTGTCGTCTGAGACAACCCAAGCCCCGTAGCGATGCTGTGCAGCTAAACCAAGCATGCTGTGCGCAGTACGAACAGCAGAACGCATCAGTTACTTATATGTTTACATGTGCTTTCGTACCTTCCACTGTTTGTTCCATCATTCTTATTGCTTTGTAAATAATGTGCCCGTAAATTTAAGCGCAAATCGCTCATTCGTCTAGTTTGTAAGCTCTACCTAATTTGCGTCTGCATCTACCACCTCCGCCAATCGCAGAGCTTAGCTCATGTGACATCATAGGTTCTGTTGCGGGAAATGAGCTGGTGGGGGTCGCATGACCATTCCTGTTTTTCCTAATTATGTAGCTTATTTGAGCGAAGTTTACGTTAAAAGTGGTGTCAGTATGATTCTAACGAGACAATCTTTTGAATGAACCAAACTTGTGTTTTCTCTTCGTGGCTCCTTTAAAGCCCACATCGAAATCCTGCCACGGACTCGTTCTTGCCTTCACTTCGATAAGGCTGTCACAAATGGGTTGATCAGCCGAACATGCTGGAAGGGATGTTTTTTCTACACTCTGAATTAATGTTTGATCATTGTGCATACATTAAATACATTAAAGCATTTTTGCTCGTTCTTCCTTTTTATCTCAATTCCTTTTACCAATGGGCTGGTAAAAGCTGTGGCTTGTCATATGTGTTTCCAGTACATAATGGTGCATTCTACTTGTTGCCAAAGCCAACTGCAGAAAAGTTCTTCAGCCATAATTCAGTGTTGGCGATGGTCTTTTGTGGGCTATAAAAGCAAAATGTACTGGTTGTTGGTCAAATAAAGTGAGCCAATTTTAAATGTTTCTTCCCAATGCCGGATGTGTTTTCTTGGAGGTTGTGTGTTTGGCTTAGTCCTTTTGGGAACAGTTGAGCATGTGTGGCTCATGTGTTGGCCATGAGACTAATCAGCATTTGAAGGTTCATGGGGCAGGTACAACTTGTACAGCTGGTGAGCGAAGGGATATAACTATTACATTTCCGATTTTCTTGCAACATGTCACTAGCATACAACAATTATGATTTATAATTTAGCTGCAGTTCTTTTTTACGACAATACTGCTATTGTGCCCATTATAAAATTAATAATAATTACGACCAGTCGCCATACGTTGCTGGCCGTAATGTGTGCGGCGTCATCAGAAAACATCATGTCATAGTTACTCCCGCCGTTTACCCCGCGCGTGTGCACGCGTTTTGCGATGAGCGTGCGGCATCAACCTGGCTTGCCCGTGGTGCTCGGAAAAATACCAGGAAAACAGTCACGTATGTCTGCGCCACAAGGATGAGCACAAGACACCTCGCAGACGCCCAGCTCGCGAAGCCGGTTCTACCGCGTGCCGACGCATTTCACTTTAGGAGGAATGGGAAAGCCTGCGGACAAAGCAATCCGGGTCAGCCAGTCATGCATGCGGAAAATGGATATGACGATAATTTTAGGGACCTTATATGACGATGACTACTACTGCCACAGTGAGAAGCGACGACGGAACACGTAAATAAACAAATTTCGCAGTACGTGGTGGTGTGTCATTCAGTGCTTCAGGAGGATCTAAAAAGAAATCCTCCAGCTCGCCTTGCGTCACTTAGTGCAAGTTTCGCCAGTTTTAAAGACGAAGGTTTAACATCAAACGCGAAAACTGACCGTACATATACGTGGTGTCGGCGGGGCCACCGCTGTATGGACTGGTGTACTTGAACTCATTTCGCCAGAGCAGCAGCCAAATCCTCTCACTACGGCGCTAAACCGGCACCTTGGCAGAATGGAACCTTGCTGCCACGTGCTGCCAGCTGCAGGTGCACGTGGCAGCACGTATACGCGTAAACGGATGCGCACACACAGCTCTGACTGCTGGGGAACTTCAGCGTGATGAGCATCCAGTCTGCTTGTCAGAAAACGAAGGCCTATATGCTTCTTTCTTTTTGGACAACAAACGTCACATGGTTGGCCGGTTCTTCATCACTTGCAGTGGTAGGCTGTTGGACAGCTGCTGCTATGACCAGAAGCAACATGCACACTACTTACATGACGTCTAGACGTCATGTAAGTAGTGTGCATGTTATGTGCAACAACGCTTTTATCAATTTGGTGTTGACAGGAGCTGTGGGCACAGTTTATATAGTGTTATATGTGGGAGACTATATTTGCGCTACATTTGCTGCCCTTACCAGCGTGTGGTACAGCGCTGTGCTCTCGCTGTTTATTAGTTACCAGCACAATTTTTACAACGGTGTGTGAAGTTGGTGAAATGAAGTACAGTGTATCTCCTGGATTGGTCGGTGCTTCCTGCTTCGGCGTGATTCTTTCCAGGCCATCACTAACAAGGGTGGCAAAGTTGTGCTTGTGCCAGAAGCCAAATTTTTTGACACTTTGTGATCAGTACAATTGTAGCACTGCAGTGTACCTTGTAACTTTGGAAGCTCGGAAAAGTTGGTACAACATGACCAAATATACAGAGTTGTAGGCACGACGAAAAGAGGCATTAACACGCGTTTACTCCAACATATCTTTTTGTCACATCTAATATAATTCAGGCCTCTTTTGTCCCAGCTGTGCTGATTTCACTCCCCAAAATAAGGCACCTGCTGGTCTTTTTATGCACAGAAAGTATGGTGAGGTTTCAAAATATTTCAGGCTGCTGCAAATCAAATCAAATCAAATCAAAGTTTATTAGCTACATGATAGTGAACAAATACATTGGAGTGGTACAGAAAGAGGTCCCGAAGTGAAGCACTGCCGAGGGGACCTCTTATTATTGAATATATGAAAAGTGATTAATATTAGCGGTTTAGCCATTATTGCAGGCGTACAATTTACAAACAAATGTTCCAAATCGGTAGACATACATCCAAACAATTATAGCTTATACACTATTACGAACCAGCGTTTAATTTATTGTTCAGGTGATCAGCAGACAAAATAAAAGAAAAAAAAGAAAGGAAGAAAATATAGAAAGGAAGAAATACAAAAGAAAAGTAAAGGGAAAAAAAAGGAAAAGGATAAAGAACGTTTGGTGCAATAATGAATACTTTATAGCACACAAATACCAATGTGAAAAACACATGACTATACAAACTACCAATGCTCAATTACTTCATCAACAAAATGACCACAATAACAAAAACGAGCGCAAAAAACATTTTAAGCAGAAATAATATAACGACATTTACTTAAAGCAAAAGGAAGGTAACTACAGTAAACGGGAAATAACTGAAAAAAAAATTCCAGGTAGTTTTCAGCAGTTATTTCCACAATACGAACGAAGTAGACGCCTAAAAGTAGGAAATGATGCGGTTGATTTGATTGATACAGGTAGTTCATTCCAAAATTTGATCGCACTGAATTCGACAGTTAGTTTTCCATAGTTGGTGCGTATTTTGGGGAGCAACAAGTTGTTTTGAAGCGCAAAACGTGTTTTGTTGGGGTTCGAGAGGGACGTCCTGCCTAGAATATATATGAAACTGGGGTTGTTTATAAACATGATGGGCCGTAATTCCTAGATTGTATTTTAAAAGACTGAGTAATGGTAGAAAAATTAAGTTGTTTATAAAGTGGGTGTTAAGAATTCCTCCGTTCTCGGAAGGCGTGTCTAAAGTTCACACATCGCTGACGGGGAAGAGCTCGGGAGGACCTTGAGGCCCCGGATCAAGTAACCGAAGACGAGGATCGGAACGAAAAGCGGCCGCTGTTTACACCATGCGGCGCATCCGACACCATGCCACTGACCCCGGACGGTGCGGCGCCAGCGAGCGACGTGTGTTTATGTGTGTGCGCGCTTGCAGACGAACCGACGCCAACCATCGCCACTTGAGGCACCGAGACTCTCCTCTTTGTTCGTGCCCTTACCCTCTTTCAGTAGTGTATACCTGTGCGTATAATAAAACAGAGCTTCAAGTGAACCCAAACTGTTCGCATCGTTCCTTGGAGATCTCCTGCGCGCGCGGCACCAGCCGCCCCGTTAAGTTACGCGCAGTCGAGCGGGAACTCGCTAATATCTAAAGGCAAGTTCACGCCTGCGGTTTTCCGTACTGTTTTCGACAAAGAAAACACTACTCAACATTTTGGTGCCGAAACCCGGGAGAAGTCGACCAAGCGACACCGAGAGCATCATGGATCGACTCCAGAGAAAGCAAGCAGCAATTCGCAACAGCATCGACAAGACCATTGCAACCGCCAACGAGCTACTGCAAGCGTCACCAGCAGCGATCGGTGAGCTGGAAGAATTGTTTGACTTGCTTATCCAACAATCTGAAGAGCTTAGAGTAGCTAACGAGAACGTCGAAAAGAAGATAGACATCGACCAGCTTGATGAAGAATTGGCCAGCTGTAGTGCGTACAGCACAAAAATAAGCTCGATGAAAACAATCCTCAAAAGAGCTATCAAAATGGGAACAGCTAGCGACATTGCCCCGGCGGTTTCATCGCAAGTTAACACCAGTTCAACGAGCAACACACAGTCCTCGGCTCCCGCGTCAAGTACGACGTCGTTTCAATCACAGGAGGCAACCACCAGACTTCCGAAGCTCGAAATTGCAAAATTCAACGGAGACGTGCGCTCATGGCCGAAATTCTGGAACGAATTCGAGTCGACAATCCACAAGAATTCAGCGCTTCCAGCCATTGACAAATTTAAGTATCTCTCAAGCTATCTGACAGGACGAGCTGCCGCTGCAATCGAAGGCCTTACGTTGACAGACAGAAACTACGAGATCGCGGTCAAAACCCTTTTGGAGAGGTTCGGCAAAGATGAAGTGATCATCGAGGATCATATGTCGCGGTTGCTGTCGATTCGACCCGTGCTGAACGTCGAGGAAACAGGGAGGCTGAGGATGCTGTACGATGAAATTCAGGCTGGTGTCCGAAGTTTGGAGGCGTTGGGCGTGCCGCCGAGCGGCTACGGAGTGCTGCTGCTCACGGTCCTCCGAAAGAGCATTCCAAAGGAGCTTCGCTTGGAGTACTGTCGCAGGAAGACAGCTCGCAGTGATGGAACCGAGGATGAGCTACTGAGTTTTCTAGACTTCCTGCGAAATGAAATCGAGAGCAGAGAGAGAGCAGAGTACGGTACTTGTCGGTTTCAAGAGTCTCATTCGCCACGAAACAAACAGAACCGCATGGGAAACGACCAAAAGCAGGCATCGTCGTCAGTCCTGTCAGCGTTCGCGGATAAGAAGGAAAATGCATGCGCCTTTTGCAAAGCACGTGATCACCTGACAGCCGACTGCCAGGCGGGTGTTTCTCTCGAACAAAAGAGCAACATACTGAAACAAGAGAGACGTTGCTTCAAATGCACCAAACGAAACCATCGAGCAGCTGAATGTCGTACGGCAAAATGGCTCACTTGCGCGAAGTGCTCAGCTCGACACGCCACTGCTCTTTGCGGCCTCAACAACAGACCCGCCCAGGAACCATCGAGCCAGGTTGCGGCCCCGCCAGCGCCTACCGCAGAGTCGTCACTTCAGGTAGCAGCGACGGTTGGCGCTGTCCGCATTATGCTGCAAACTGCTCAAGTTTGGGCAGAGGGACCTCACGAGCGATCCAAAGTGAGGCTCCTTCTCGACGGCGGAAGTCAGCGCACATTTGTGAAACAAGAACTATCGCGACGGCTAAAACTCCGCGTCCTGGGAGAGGAAAAACTGACAATTATGACCTTTGGCAACGAGAGGCCCACTGAGCAAAGAAAATGCCGCCGCGTCGAGCTGTGGCTGCGCAACCAACACAGCGGAAACGAAGTCCGAGTGGAAGCGTTGGAGGTCCCTCATATTTGCTGCGACGTGATACCAGCTCCTGAGATGACCACCGTGGCATACCTTAATGAACAAGGAATGGAGGTCGCCGACTGCTCGGTCGATGGGTCCCGTCTCGACGAAGTAGGACTCCTCCTAGGAGCCGATTATTACTGGGAGGTGGCCACCGGTAACATCAAGCGCCTACAAAGCGGGCTCGTCGCCGTGGAGACGGTTTTCGGATGGACGTTGCAGGGAAGTGCGTCAACTTCGTCATCCGCTGTCGCCTATCACGCCAGCACCGGGGTCTTGCGCGTAACGGTAAGCGCCGACCTGGATGACGACAATCTTTCCAAGCAGCTAAAATCATTCTGGGAGCTGGAGCACATAGGCATTACGGACAAGCCAGATAACACCCACACCGAGAAGCAAGTGCTACAGGACTTCAAAGAAAACGTCGCTTACAAGGACGGTCGCTACTGCGTTGCCCTTCCCTGGCAAGAAAACATACACGAGCTTGCGGATAACAAGACGACGGCTCTTGCGAGGCTCTCCTCTCTGACTACAAAGCTTTTGCGCAGTGAAGGCACGGCTGAGGCCTACGACAGAGCGATGCGGGACTACCTCCTTACCGGACACGCTGAGGAAGTTCCCGAAGCGGGTGAGTCCCCGAGGGGGCCTGTTTATTACATGCCGCATCGCGGCGTAACGCGCCCGAGCAGTGAAACTACCAAATTAAGAGTAGTTTTTGATGCTTCGTCAAGCGCACCAGGTCAGCGGTCTTTGAATGAGGTACTATCTGCTGGGCCGAACCTAAATCCGAACCTGTCGGATATCCTCATTAGGTTCAGGATGCACAATGTGGCCATCATGGCTGACATTGAGAAGGCCTTTCTCCAGGTTGGGCTTGCGGAAATGGATCGCGATGCACTACGCTTCCTTTGGTACGAAAGCGTTCCCAGACGGGGAGAAGTTCTTCCTCCGATCAAGGAGTATCGAATGACAAGAGTGCCCTTTGGAGTTACCTCTAGTCCATTTCTGCTCGCAGCTACCTTAAAGCACCATCTCGACTCTGTGCATAACTTGTTTCCTGCAACATCAGAGATGCTACGTGACCACTTGTACGTGGACGATCTTGTAACGGGAGCTGACAACCTGGAGGAGGCGGAAAAGATTTGTCGAGAATCACAGGAAATCATGCAGCTAGCTGGCATGAACCTCCGTAAATGGAAATCGAACGAATTCAAGCTCGAAGAGGCATTGTCGGAAACAGATCGAACCCAAAGCGGATTTTCCGACGTGACGATGACAAAAATTCTTGGAGTCGAGTGGAGGCCAGAAAGTGACGATTTTGTGTTTGAGATGAACACGCTGATTGACTTTTTGAGCAAGCGACAGACACGAAGCGATTTCTTCTGCAGGCATCTGCACGCGTGTTTGACCCCTTTGGCTTCCTCGCGCCAATTTCGACTACTGCGAAAGTAATGTTTCAGAGCCTGTGGGAACGAGGGACAGACTGGGACGAAAGTCTCCCGCCCGATATAGCTGAGACGTGGGACAAGTGGTGCCACCAGCTGCCTATGCTGAGGCAGATCGCAACACCTAGGCTGCTCGCTCGTGACCTCAGCCATGCGTGCACAGAAGTGGAGCTCCATGTGTTCTGTGATGCCAGCCCAAAGGCATACGGCGCTGTTGCTTATGTTAAAGCAAGGACAGAAAATGGATGCACCACGGTGACATTGTTGATGGCTAAAGCGAGAGTGGCTCCTCTCAAGCGACTGTCACTACCGCGACTGGAATTGATGGGAGCCGTTATCGGCGCACGGCTGGCAAAAAACCTGACGAAACAGTTGGGAATTGAAGGCATGACAGTTCACTGCTGGACAGACTCAACGATAGCCTTAAGCTGGATCAAAAGTTCCGCCTCCAAATGGAAGCCTTTTGTTTCAAACCGAGTCCAAGAGATACAACAACTGACCAATCCCGCAGTGTGGAAGCACTGTCCCGGAAAGGAAAACCCCGCAGACATATTAACCAGGGGTATCTTACCATCAGTTTTGGTGAATGCTAAGCAATGGTGGGAAGGGCCAGAGTGGCTCAACAAAAGCAAAACGTACCCCGCCTTCGAACCCTGCCTTGCTGATCCCCAACTCTGGCAAGAAGAAATCAGAACGCCGGTGCTAAACACCATAACAGACGGCGAACCAGCTGTTCTGATAAACCTAAGCGAAAAGAGTTCCCTCACTAGAGTGCTTCGGACAACAGCGTGGATCAAGCGCTTCCTCTACAACTGCCGAACCTCTTCGGAGAAAAGGATGGGGAGCCTGTCAGCCGAAGAGATGACCGAGGCGGAGAGGTACTGGCTGAGGATTTCACAGATGGAAACATTCGGAAATGAAGTACGGACCCTCAGTGCATCCAAGCCGCTCGACCGAAAATCCCCGATAAAAGATTTGAACCCGTTCCTAGACAACGAGGGACTGCTACGGGTTGGAGGTCGGCTGCAAAACAGTACAGAGCAAGAGAGAACAATACATCCGATCATTCTGTCTGCGAGGCACCCTTACGCTGGCCTTCTGATTCGCGGGGAACACAAGCGGCTTCTACACGCAGGAGTACGAGATACGTTATCCCACCTCCGTGAGAACTACTGGATCATTCGTGCAAGACAAGCCGTGAAATCAGCCATAAGACGCTGCGTGCCGTGTCAAAGACAGAGTTGTCGACCTGCCGCGGAAGCTCAGGCCCCGCTACCAGCTGACAGGGTGACTCAGGCGGACCCCTTTGAGGTTACGGGTGTAGACTTCGCGGGCCCCATATTTTACACGGACCAAGGAAGCATGCGGAAGTCTTATATAGCGCTCTTTACTTGCGCTACAACCAGGGCGGTACACCTAGAGCTGGTAAGAGACCTCACTACTGAGACATTTCTTATGGCGTTGAGGAGATTTATTGCGAGAAGAGGAATACCGAAAACTGTGTACTCGGACAACGCTCTCACATTCAAGCGAGCCTCAGCGGACCTGAACAAAATCTTCCACGCCATCAAGGGAAGCGACACTCAGGCATACCTAAGTGACCATCGAATAACTTGGAAATTCATAGTGGAAAGAGCAGCATGGTGGGGTGGTTTCTGGGAGAGAATGGTACGTACAGTCAAGAACGTTCTCCGAAAGGTTCTTGGAAGAAGTGCACTCGACTACGACAGCATAGTAACCATTCTCACTCAGGCGGAAGCGGTTGTCAATTCTCGTCCGCTCACCTACGTGCACTCTCAGGCGGAAGAACTCACGCCTTTGACCCCGTCGCACTTACTCATCGGACGTAGGCTTACAAGTTTGCCCTCCCCCGGCGGTAATATCGTAACGACATCTACGAAAAGTACAGTCACAAGGCAATCGCAGCGACGCAGCGCCCTTATGGATTTGTTCTGGAGACGATGGAGACGCGAATATCTGCTGGAGCTACGTTCGGCGCACTTCGCAGCGGGGCTCCCGCAGAAGAGCGTCAAGGAGGGAGACATTGTCTTGCTCGGCGAAGATAAAACACCTCGCCAGCTGTGGAAACTTTGCAGGGTGGTCGAGACGTTTCCCGGACGAGACGGAAAGGCTCGGGCCTGCAGAATAGTTCTTCCTAACAAGAAAGAATTACGGCGGCCAGTTCAAGCGCTTTACCCTCTGGAGCTGTAATAAGAATGAGCAGAGGCTCATTGGGGGGGAGGATGTTAAGAATTCCTCCGTTCTCGGAAGGCGTGTCTAAAGTTCACACATCGCTGACGGGGAAGAGCTCGGGAGGACCTTGAGGCCCCGGATCAAGTAACCGAAGACGAGGATCGGAACGAAAAGCGGCCGCTGTTTACACCATGCGGCGCATCCGACACCATGCCACTGACCCCGGACGGTGCGGCGCCAGCGAGCGACGTGTGTTTATGTGTGTGCGCGCTTGCAGACGAACCGACGCCAACCATCGCCACTTGAGGCACCGAGACTCTCCTCTTTGTTCGTGCCCTTACCCTCTTTCAGTAGTGTATACCTGTGCGTATAATAAAACAGAGCTTCAAGTGAACCCAAACTGTTCGCATCGTTCCTTGGAGATCTCCTGCGCGCGCGGCACCAGCCGCCCCGTTAAGTTACGCGCAGTCGAGCGGGAACTCGCTAATATCTAAAGGCAAGTTCACGCCTGCGGTTTTCCGTACTGTTTTCGACAAAGAAAACACTACTCAACAGCCAGCATTCCTGGGGTGACGTGAGCGTTATAGGGGCTGTGCGTAATGATACGTACAGCCTGATTTTGAACGTGTTGCAATGGGGCGAGATGATAACGTATTTAAGTCCCCATTGAAGTTATGCAGTAGTTTTATACGACTATAGATAAAAGCATAGTACAGAGTAATTAAAGTAGAAGTACCAAAGTATGAACGGGCCTTAAGAAGTATTCTAATACCATACGCAGTCTTTTTCGCTAATGAATTAATGTAAATATCGAATTTTTAGAAAGCTGTCCAGTACAACACCCAGGAAAGTGCAATGACTACTGGGAAAAATGGCGTGAGAAGAAATGTAAATCGGTAGAATAGTACTTGTTTCCCTCGGCTTTGAGCTAAAGATCATAAACTTGGTTTTAGAGGGATTAATTGCTAAGTGGTTATCATTACACCATGCTACAATTTGCTTCACGTCATAATTTAATTGTTCCGTTAGCAAGTTGATTTGCTTATTCGCGGTGAAGACAGTAGTATCATCAGCGTACAAAATGCAATAAGTTGCTGGACTAAGACAGGTTGGAAGGTCATTATATAAACTAAAAATAAAAGAGGTCCAAGAATTGAGCCTTGAGGGACACCGATGTTAATAGTTTTGCTAGTAGAATTTACTCCTGATATACTTACGGTCTGTTCTCGATCCTTTAAATAACTTTGGATTGTCTTCAAAGCTGGGCCTACTATTCCATATGAATTAAGTTTACTAAATAAGATATCATGGTTAATAGAGTCAAAAGCTTTAGTAAAATCAATAAATACCGAGCCCACATATTTACCTTCGTCAATTTCTTTTTTAATTTGATCTACTAGAGTGATTAGAGCAAAGTTAGTAGAGTACCGCGACGAAAACCCAACTGTCTTGGAGTGAGTAAATTAAATTTTAGAAAGTATTTATATAGGCGTTGTTCAATTAGTTTTTTCTACCACCTTACTGAAAAAGGGCAAGATTGAAATTGGACGGTAGTTGCTAATTTCCTCCTATCACCCTTCTTGAACACAGGTGTTATCTTACTACTTTTAGCTCCTGAGGAAATTCCCGGACCGAAAGATTAGGTTAACAATAAAAGAAAACACTTCAGATATTATTGCGGCGTTTTCTCTTAATACAGTTTGCATGAATGTTATCTTTACCGGGACTAGCATTTTTTAGATTAAGAATAGTCTGCCGCACTTCACCAGGATTGTTGGGAAAGAAAAAAAGACTGTGACACGTGCCGCGGGTTATTTAAGCGCTGCGCGGTTGGTACAGGGGGTGCCGAGAGAAGTATGAACTGAAAGCATTCGCTATGTCGACTGGGTCAGAGAAGACTTTGCCATTATCATGTACTTCTGTAATGCTATCGTATTGGTGTTTTTGTTAAGAACAGAATTGATCACCCGCCACTGCTTAGCAGAATTGTTACCGGCTAGGAATTATCTGTTGTTCGAAGTAGTTTCTTTTTGCTTTACGCAGTAAAGAGAGAGCGTGTTAGAGTACCTTTTGTAACGCTCTTTCAATGAAGTATTATAAGGCTGTCTTTTGGTTTTTCGGTAGAGGTTATCCTTTTTCCTTAAACTTTAAGTAGGCTTTGCGTTATCCAAGGGCACTGGGGTGAGGCGTATTTTTTTTACAGGATACCGTCGTCGTTGAGGCTGATATGCATTTGGCTATTATTAAAGAAAATTTGGTGTAAGAAATTTGAGCATCTTCACATGAGTAAACCGAGGACCAATCTGCGTTAGCAATTTGTTCAGAAAAGCGAACCTTGTCGAACAGAGATTTCATGGACGGCGTATGTTTTTTAGGAGAGACAGTGGAAACGAAGAGCAATAGGATAGTGGTCGGTGATGTCGGTACGTAGGATAAATGCGTCCGGCGGGGACAAGAGATTACTAAACGCGTGATCGATAAGAGTTCCTGGACCATCGGGGGCAACGGGTAGGTAAGTCAATAAGCGATTCAAATCCATAACCGTTAAAACAATTTAGATAATCATGTTTGGCTTGAGGAATTGGTATCGAGAATGTTGACATTGATGTCTCCCATTACAACCATATTTTTGTTCTCAGATGTAGCGGTATGTAATAGATTATTCAGTTCGCTGCAGAAATTAGGCAATGAGGAGCTAGGTGACCGATAAATACTACCAAATATGGTGTTTCTGCCGTCACTGCCAAAACTAGACTTATCAATTTCAATCCAGACTGATTCACAGTCAGCTACATTGAGGGAAAGGTCGTGTCGACGTCTGTACCTGATTTCTGAGAAAATGAAAATAGCGGAACCACCGTAACTTGAGGTTGCACGGTGACAATATTCTGCGCGGTATGATGGGAAGCAGTAAAGATTTTTGTCCGAGTCCTTAAGCCAACTTTCAGAGATGCAAATGATAGAAAAAGGGTCACTAGTTAACGACAAGATAGTGAAATTCATCATAATGCTTTCTGAGACTGCGTGCGTTAAAGTGTATAGCAGTATGATGATAAGAAAGCAGATACGGCAGTTCCTGTGTGCTGACGTACGACATAGTGGCACGTGGATGTAAATTTTCTATCACTGAGCAGTGAAGACGGCGAGATCCGTCTCGTTACGAATCCTGAAAACCTTGCTATCGGTTGTCTTACGCGCTTTGATTACGCAGTCATCAGTCCACAGGAACTGCCAGTTGTTTTCCCTTTTGAGCGAGAGTGATTTTGCGAACAGCCGTTTGTTTTCCTGGGTGAGGTGCTCGTTCACATACAGGGGTGATGCATCGTTTGCCGGAAAGCCAAGTGTGGACGTCTGAAGTCGCGCTTTGCGGGCCTTAGAAACGAAGTCTGCTTTTTTGCACGTGAGCAAAATCTAGCGATTATATGTTTTGCGTCTGAGGACGAGGGTACGCGATGAACGATGTCAATGTCGCTCTCATTGATGGGACACTCTATTTGTTACCCGATCTCTTGAATTATCGCGAGGCAACTTTCACCTTTAGTGCATGGAATGCCTTCACTTCGATGTTGTTCTTGCGAGAGGACTGCTCGAGTTCCGACACTCGCCTTTCGAGCTCCTCATTCCGCACAGCCATAGCTTTGTTTGCAGCTCTGAGTTGATCACGTTCTTTTGTCAACGTTTCTACAGTTCCGTCCATAAACGTCAGACTGCGGCGAAATTCTTCGATTTCCTTTCTGAGCTCTTCGACTACTACAGGGCCAGTGTCAGCCATTAGGCTAGCTTTCACCTTACTTGTTACATCTTCTAAAACCTCGGCGATTTTCCCTTGGAATAGGCCTTCAAGCATGTCAAGACGTTAGCAAGCTCAACGTTTGTAGGCATTGCACCAACACGGATACAACAAACTATTGCAAACAAACAACTTCAATTGCAGCAGCAGTCGCGTCAATGAGGAGCTAACAGAGTAACCAAGACGTAAATGCAGACCTGGAAATGGGCGAGGCTTAGATTGGTGCGTTCACCGGCGCGACCGCTGCTGCTAGAGTGATGATCCGCCACCGCTGACCGGCCTTTATAGTTTCCCGTGGATTCCAAGTCGTCGTTCGATGCGCCGTTCACAGCACTTGGAGCACGGCCTGCGCAGGTGCTGCAGCAGGCACGCTCTCGAGTGTTGATCCGCAAGTCAGTAGCGAACGTCAGGGACCTGGAAATGGCGAGGCTTAGATTGGTGCGTTCACCGGCGCGACCGCTGCCTGCTAGAGTGATGATCCGCCACGCTGACCGGCCTTTATAGTTTCCCGTGGATTCCTAGTCGTCGTTCGATGCGCCGTTCACAGCACTTGGAGCACGGCCTGCGCTAGGTGCTGCAGCAGGCACGCTCTCGAGTGTTGATCCGCAAGTCAGTAGCGAACGTCCAGGGACCTGGAAATGGGCGAGGCTTAGATTGGTGCGTTCACCGGCGCGACCGCTGCTGCTAGAGTCAAGTTGCTGCGCGAAAACTATACGGACAAAAACGCTGGTGTTTAGCGGCGCGTACTACAGTGCACCAGAGTGGAAGATCAAGTGCACTGGGCGCCAGTAATCTAGACCCAAGAGAACTCTTGTCAAATGAGGGCCTTCAAAGGTATTCCTTCGGCCTATTCTTCTCCCCACAAAAGCCACAGATTCTATGATCTAAATGGGAGCGCAAGCAGCCTTCGTGCAACACTATTTAGACCTTTGCCGGCAGAGTCTTCAGCCAGTGCCCACGTTTGAGGACACAGACCCATTCTTCCCTATTGAGCCACAGCAGATCAAACCTGATGGCGTGATATGGGGCGCGCACACACCTTCCAAAATAAAAAGAAAGAAAGAAGTGCGGTTACAAAAGCCGGCGAATTTAAACGTGCAACACAATCCTCCGAATCCTCTACTCGGAGTGGTTTTGCCTTGCCCGCAGGTGCGCCGTAGATAATACAACACCGAACGACAGCCGATGTACCAAGGAGGAGAGTTATCAGCCTGCGCTTACGGCGCGTACAAAAAGCGCGTGCTTTTCATCGTAAACAATGAAAAGCACAGCCGACCTAAACATGAGTGCCGGCACGGCCGCTTTGCACGGCCGGCATGGTACTTCGTACTAGTTTCGGCGATCAACAACGACGACCAAATCCAAGAAATAATAACAAAAAACAGGTGACGTCACTTCCGTGGAGCGCTCCAGCCAGCCCCGATCGGGCGAGGCTGGAGCACCCCGGGGGAAAGGATCCCCGGGGTGCAGCAGCCTTTGCCTTTACAAAAACTGTGAGGCCAAAAGTGGTGGGTAAGACTTAAGAACGCCATGCCATAGTAGTTTTCTTTATATCCTTTTCGGGCGAGGAAGGATGAGGCTAGAAGTATGACAGTTGTGTTATAGATAAGTGTGTTGCTCTCTGTACATACTATATCACCGGTGGTTAAGGAGCTAGGGATAAAGGAGTGACAAAGAGGGAAAGGAAAACTGTTCAAGTTAGCTATCATTTTTGACAAGTGACTTTAGGGTACCCGCAACATTTTTGAAAGTACAAGGGCAGTCTCACCAAAACTGAGAACCCTGCATGATTTAGTAACGTGACGGGTTGGCCTAGTTGATATTCCATTGCTCGAACAGTGGAGGGCAATAAAATGGACAGGGACTGTGAAAAGACACAACACAAGTGCGCTACTACAACTGCAGTTTATTATACAGACACTATTTTTAAAAACAAGCTAAGGACAAATAAAACTGTGCAGGAAGAAAAAGAACAAAGGGGTAATCACGTGTGATTAATTCTGCACGCTCAGACACCCATCAACCCATGCGCCATCTGCAAAATTGAATTTCAGTTCAATTTCTCTGCCTGATGGTGCAAGTGATACACGCCGATACACCTGTCTTATGCAGTCTTGAGTATTTGCTGCTTCTACTTTTTATTTTTTTAATTGTTGAAGTTTGCTAATCGGCATAAAAACCATAAAAACTACCTCCCTACTGTGCCGATCGCTCGATCGACTGCAGCGGATGGAGCTGAGATTGGGTAAACCATTCAGGCATCATTGCAATGTACCTGGGACCCACTGCAGTGGCTATGGTGTTATGCTGCTGAGCCCAAGGACGCAGGTTCGATTCGGGCCATGGCGGCTGCTTTTCTGATGGAGGCGGAAAGCAAAAACGCCCGTGTGGTCGAGATTTCGGTGCACGCTAAAGATCCCCAGGTGGTCAAAATTAATCCCGAGCCCTCCACTACAGTGTGCCTTTAGCGAAGGTGTAGCTTTGGCACAAACCCCACAAACAATTATTTAAGCATTGTACCAGGTGAAGAAAAAAATAACGTAAAAAGGTAAATAAGTTTGCATTGTTTTCCTTTCATGCAAATAAATTAAACATGCTGCTGGTCATAACAGAAATTTTAGGGTTCAGTTTTTTGGTATGAAGGCCTCTGGTACTAGTGCTCCCTTTAGTACGTGTGATCAAATGCTGTGTGCTGGCCACCAGACCCACCCGCAGCTTGGAGAACATCTTGTACAGCCTTCTTCTCAGTTATTGTTGGCCAACTGCTAAGGCCCCTGTTGTCTACCAAAGAGCTGCTTGAGAAGTAGTGCGTGTGTGTGTGTGCGAGTGTCGAGTCATGCAAATCAGTTAGGCAGGCAGGTGAAAGTGTTATTTGGTGTGTTAAACCCGAAATTAGACTGCTTATCCTTCCGGTTTATCAACCATTCTTTGGTGCTGTCTTCATGTGGCACCCAATTTGTGCTTCCCATTATAGCTACTCAGGACCATAGCCAGATTTTTTTTGGGGGGGAGGAGGGGGTATGGATTTTGGGAAGGGGGTAGTTTTCCCGAAAGCAACAGTAAGTATTGCTTACATGCTGCCTGGAAAAGATTTCGGGAGGGGTTCAAACCCCCAACCCCCCCCTCCTCTGGGTACGGCCCTGTAGCTACTGCATGTAATTCAGTGTTCAGCTGACCATCATCTGAAGTGAAACTTTGCTTTTTTTGCAGCTGACCATGGCCACGGCGACTGCGACACACTGGGCCATCTTTGGATGTGCAGAAAAATGGAGCAATAAATTTGTACACTTTAATAACGAAATACTTCTTGAAAGGTTACCTGTTCTACCAGAAAACTTTTCTTTGAGATTTATGGGCAGATCAAAATTCATAATTGCAGGGCATTATTTTCTAGTACCAGGGTCCTTTCACCCGACCGTGGTTCCCAAGAAAGACACGGAGTCCCTGGAAAACCACACCTTTACTGGAAGTCCCGTTCCCCCAAGGTCCGATCATCAGCAGGTCACACTGTGCACACCTAGTCCAGCACTGTTGGCCATGTTCTAATTTAGGCCTTGTCGTGCCACATCTTCGTCTTCCCCTGGGACATATCCCGTGGGATTGACCACTGCCACCGTTGTCCGGTTACAATTTGAAACGACGCGCAAGGAGCAGTATAACAGATGAGCAGTTGTACACAAGCAAATTAGATAGGCAAAGTTACACATGCCGTGATCCCCGGCTAGTCATCATTTGTCTGGCTGAAGTGCAGGATAAATGTCTTTCCATTTCTGACCATTTTGGTGTTGCCGTGTCACTTCCTCAGCAAGTGTGACAAGGTCATGCGAGGTGACAAAATGAGCCATAATGGAGTAAGGGATACAACAGGAGTTGCAAGTTATTTGTTTTCATCACGTTACTATTAGTAGACTACCTATAACAAAGCTACATTTTCAGTTCTTGTGAGGTTTCACTGCAAATGCTACGAAAAAGTAAATCCCTGTTACTCAAAGGGGCTTAGCTTACTCCATTTTTTCATGAAGAAAAAATGAAGGTTTGGTTCATTGGAATGACTGCCTCATTAGTATGACACTGGCACGCATGATGGGACACAGTGCAACTGGCTGAGGCCAGCAAAAGCAAATGCGAGTTGTTAGGCAGGGCTTATGAGCTTGAAAAACAAGTTTTTTTTTTCATTTTATAATAGTAAAAATCGGGTGAACAATGGAACTTGAAAAAATTATGTAAACTAAACAAAAGTACCAGTGTGCACTGTTGTACTGTGCACACTATGCTTGTTAGAGCTGCTCAGCAGTATGGCGCTTTGGAGTTTTCTTACAACACTGTCCGATTGACGTAAACGACATCGTCTTACATGACCCTATTTCTTGAGCATACCCTATATTTCACGAAACGATTACTACATGCTGTAACAAAGACAAGCCATAAATACAAGCGAGGTGCAAATACGCTCAAAAACAAAGTGAGTATGGATAGTGGGCCTGAGTGCTATTCATGCGCCATCTAGAGGATGGGCGGTAAACGAAGAAATTAAATTATAAGGCATTTATTTTGCCACAGGGCATAGATGAGGGAGTAGGAGTTGATGATGACAAAAGTTAATTGAACATGAAAATGTTCACTTCGCAGATGAAGTCCAAGAGGGAATGATGATGAGGCCCATGTATCCATGTAGTGTATGCAGTTGCACCGCCTACGCGGATGCCTGTCACTGCAAGATGTTGCATCCTTGTTGGATGCAAGGCAAGGTTTCCCCATCCGCTGCAGCCCTAGTTAACGTGCTCAACATTCATTTCAAATAAATGCCCTGGATACATCATCGCTGACATCACAAGAGACACTATTTAGCGAGAGGATTGAAACTTTGGCTTAAATTGTGTTATCTCTCAATGAATAAGGCATCATTCGCTGCTTGGCAAGCAGTAGGGGCACTATAAGACACCCAATGTTGTGAGTGAAACTGGTATTTTGTCCTAATGGCCCCTTTAACGTGAATAAAAGGTTTGCTCTACAACAGGATTTGTAGCAACTGCGAAACTTAGCAAAGAACTGTAATGTTGTGGCACAGCAGATAAGACGAACCATGGTTGAAGGTTATGAGCGATCTATTTACATCATTTACAAAATGGCCATGAGAGAGTCAGTGCTGGCTTCGCCCCCACACAGCTTCTCCCTCGTCATTGTCATCAATGGTCAGCCATGGGAATTTTCGTCCACCATGCCCCGTGACAGAATGGCACCTGGAAAAATCAAGGAATGGTCAGGGTTACTCATTAAAGGCCAACGGTACTCACATTTCAGCTCGGCCAGATTTATCAATTTGTAGTAAGTACCACCCAACGCCGCCTGTATAAACATTGCCTGACACGTCGCGTGCTTTTCAATAGTAAGGGTAGGGACGCTTAGTTCAGCCACTCATCCGCTATATGGTGCGCGCCGGCGGACATTTCGCCTTACGTCACTGCTCTGGAGTCGCGAACGCTGCACCCACTTCTATGACGTGTGTCTGTCGGCTTGCCTGTTGGGTTTCAAGAGCAGTTTCACTCACATCTTATGCCGGACGGGGCGATAGTTCTGGGGCGCGCTGGGGATCTTGTTCAACGTGTCGCTCGCTTTATACTTGCTGCATTTTCCCAAAGATAACTGGCGGAGGAGGAACTGAATTATATGTGTAAGAACATATTAATTGTCAGGTAGATAAATAGTGAACAGAAAAACGATATTTTAGGAAGGCATAGCCATTATTTTACTGATGTTTTTTTTCTCTCTGGAGGATTTAGGGAGGAAAAAATTGCCTGCACATTTTTCATTCAGGTGCTCGCTTCCACCATTACTTTGGAAAAATATCACGTGCTTGTAAAGTTTAGAAGATTATAGAAAGAAAAAGATAAGCAGCTGAGGGTTCCGCCACGCTGTCCGGACGCCTCTACAGTACAGTCCTCAATTTTAAAAGTGTGTACCGATGCGGAGTGCGAACAGCGGGGAGAAAACAAGACCGAAATGCGGAGGGGACAGAGGGGGGTATGCCCCACTCAGAAAATTTCGGGGCCCGTGATTCAAGTAGATAAGAGCACAAAGCTGGCACCAGCATGCGGCAGCACAAGTGATTTTGCTCCGAGGCAAAGGCAGTTTTATCAGGGACAGGCCAAGACAGACAGACAGACCAAGCAAGACAGACAAGGCATAGGAGCGCCACCTTGGGGAACACTAAACAAAGTTTAAGCTATTTTGCATAGTTTCCGAGAAGCGGCGCTGGCTGGCGGACATGAAAGCACGAAGGAAGGCTACAGAGCGGGGAAGGGTAGGAGAAAGCAACAGGAGAGTGGCTGTTTGGCCATTTTTTCGCTCACGCATTAGGCAATAATTATACAGGCGGCGTTGGTACCACCAAATCAGCTGGGACACTAGTGGTGGCCCCACGAAACACTTCGTTAATCAGTCGGAAGAAGCTCCGCGTCAGACCACGCTACACCTGCCAGCGCATCACAAACAGCCATGACGCGCCTGTTATGCTACAGCCGACGGGGGCTTCTTTCTCCAGCCAGTCACGCAACTGGAGAACCAGTCCAGCTCTGCTGTGAACACTTCACCTATTTGCTGCCCCATGCGTATGCAGAACTTGCGCACAGGCTCGCTCCCAAACTGCTGACCGTCCGGCCGCTCGCTGGACAGCCGCAACGTCACTCCAATGGCTGCGCTCTTCTCGATTTTCGTTTCAAAATTGCCGATTTTTGCTGACCGCTTGCGGCTTCCACGCAAGTATTTCAGCTGTTGTATTTTCATCTCGCTTTCTTTTTCAGCAGACCATACAGAAATATTGTTTTCAAGAGGTTGAAATTTTGAGTGCAGTTGGCCTTTAAGAAAAAATGATTTTGGTCAGGGTAGTTTGCAAATTTTAACACTGCATTATTAGTGTTCATTCTATTGCAGTTCCAAGCACATTTGCAGCATTGTTGAAAACACTTATTAAAATAAGGGGAAGGGGGAACAGAAAAAGAAGCAGTGGGTGGTTATTCCAGTCCCATAAGGCTGCGTGCATTCACAGCTGTACTGCCCTGGGAGATCATCAACTCACTGTCTGAGCAAGTTGCTGTGCAGTAAGCCCTTCCACTGTTTTGAGGAGGGGGAGAGAGGTAGGGAGTTTGTGGGAGAGCCATGCCAGGTGGGGTGTAGTGTGAGGGGGTATTGAGGCAGTAACAGCAATCGTTGTGTTAGATGAAATCCTGTGAAGTTTGCGCAAAGGTGGTGATAGTGAGCGTGGGTTGTGGCAGGGACAATGACAGTCCCAATGACCTGTGGCAGGGACAATGACAGTCTAGGGCCGCTGAAAGGAAATGGTCGCTGTGAAAGTCCCAAGGAAAAGCACCCTGCACTCCCTGCACTCCCATGCCTGCAAGTTTGTGAGTACGCCAATACAGGAGGAAGAGCCAATGCAATGGCTGGTGCTTCGGCTGGGTCTCGAAGATGGTGAGGAATCCAGCAATAGGAAGAGTTACACCACTGGCATGGATGGCTTTTTCACATTACACCAGAGCTGTGCAGAACAGCCCTGAATATGTGGGTAAGTGTCAAAAAAAAAAGCAGTAATTGTGAATGATTTTTTTTGATCACGCACGCCAGGCACGGAAGTGCCGTCTTTCTTCCGTTACCCTTCCTGGCTCTGGCTCCCCCGATGCCTCGCTCTGCGGAAGTATTCGTCAACAAAGCTAGGGCCAACGCAGCTCTCACACCCCACATCACTAGAAAATGGATTTACCCAACGGGATCTCCCCCTCCTTGCTGTCCCCATTGCCGGATGACCGTATTCGCCACCCTTGACCACCTAATCTGGCGCTGCTCCGCGTTTTCACTGTACCGGCCTATCCTCACCAATGCTATGCCTCCCGATGCCTCAGAAGATGATCCTCCATTTGAAGATCCAAATTTTATCAGAGCCCTTGGGCTGTTCGGCGTAGAGAGTGGTCTTTTCAAGATTAGTGTAGACTGGGGCCTACTCCGGTCGTGAAAATCCCCCTTATCCTGACCTCAGTGGTCTGAACGGAACCCCATGTGCCGTCTTCATAGACGCATCTTCTTTTTTAAATGGGCTACTCCTCCCTTCCCCTCCTTCTCCTACAACAACCACGAAAGTTAAATTTAAACCAGTATGAAATTTTACTATTCGTGCCCACCAAAGCCTGCAAGAATTTGCAAATAGGTTTTAGTACCCAATTAATCAGTTATTAATCATGATGAGATGTTCATATGGAGAACATGCAACAGGGTTGCCGCTATTTAATACTGCAAAAATTCCTGAACAATTCGCAGCTTCTATGTTTTGATGCATAAATAAATCATTGGTTTTCTTCGTTTGCTGGTGTGATTATTGGACCTGCTTGGTACGCTGGTCATACGCACGCACCTTGACAACAAATTCGTGACGTGTTTATATTTGGCAGATTTGGCAGAGGCATAAAGAGTAATATTTAACAGCCTCTGAATGCATTGCAACACCACAACGAATGTGATGCATTGTGCGGAAGAAGCAGGACATGGAATATTATTGGGGCTCTTCGATTGTGCATAGTCTGTAGACGCTTCCTCGTATTAGTCCAAGGATCGTTCGTTTAATTTGTCCTCGCGGATCGAGTGTGAAACCTCGCGACAACAGTCTCGGCGCGGGACAGCAAAGAAGGAAGCGTAGAGGTATTAAAAGCACTGAACCGTAACAAACTGGTCGTATGTATTCACCACACTCACCATGTCGCATCGCTAGCGATCCGTTGGTTAACCGGCCGCCATCACGCGAGAGACAAAAAAAAAAAAAAGAAGAAAAAAAAGTACGCTTGAGGGCGCAGAGATCACGACCGAGCAGTGGTCTGGTAGCGAGAGTAGACTACGTTGTTTTTATTGTGTTTTATTGTGGAATGTCGCAGCGGCGAAGCTCTCGTAGACTACAGTGGCTGTAGGGTCCCTAGAAATATGTGCTAGTCTGCCGTCCGCCGGCCGCGAAGGGGGCTCCTGCGTGATGCATGCAGCGGCGGCGCTGCAGTCAATCGGAGCGCGGTGGCCGGCCGGCGCGATGGGCAGCGGCGGACGGCGCTCTGCCGTGCCGCTGCTGCTTTCGTAGTTCTGCCCTATTTCTGGGCGGGTTCAGCCCATTTTAACTGCCTTTTCGAACCCTATCCGTTTCTGTCGACAAACAAGATTAGCCAAATAGTTGGTTCTTACCAGTACGAAGTGTCTTAACCGGAGCGTGAAGTGACAGGAGTACGTCTTCGCGTATTATGAAGGATCGAGCCTTGTAAAAACCGCGGAATCGTGTCGCTATGCCAGCCCCCGAGTATGTGTCGAACCGATTTCGACACATACTCGGGGGCTTCGGGAACACTGCCGGCAAGGCATCGTTTTCCAGCTTGGAAATATCATGCGGGACTTAGCTAGCAAACAACCGTTCTTTGTGAATACCCCCGCCGTTGTTAACTGATGGATTAGTCAGCGCGTGAAAATGTGTGTGGTGTGTGGCAGCGCTCCGCTTTTTCTATGGCTCTTTGGAACCGTCTTTCTTTGCAAGTTTCCCAAGATGTTGTCTCCTGTACGTGTATGTAAATAAAGCAGCTCGAACCGGTGCCTCCTGACCTTTCGCATCGTTGATCTGGAGGCCCTTAAGCGCACGTCTTCGCGGCCCCCTCAGTTACGTCCAGTCAGCTGGGAATCTGTTAAATGTAAATGCCGAATAAAAAAACAAGACGTGTGCACATGCATACGAAGTTTTATCACCTTCAGTCATCAGATACAGTGATTTCTCCATAACTCGAACTCGGATATCTCGAAATATCGGTTAAGTAGAAACCTTTTTTTGCCGTGCATATACCTGCCATAGGCGACATTTTCCACCCTTTGTCTCGAAACGTCTTTTCGGGGATCACGGATATCTCGAAATGTTGACAATAGGACGCAATGCAACATCCGCTGCAGGCAGCTGATAAGCTCTCGGTTAAAGCTTAGCTCCCATTACGCGCCGAACACCGTCGCGAACGGCAAATTTGCACGGGGTACGCACTGTGCGCGGCCGATGTCCCGTTAGCGGAGTGCTGTCCGGCGCCTACATCGTTGATATAGCTGGGGAAGACGCTTCTGATCATGTGGACGACGACGTGTCTCAAAAAGTCCCAAAAACGGCAGGAACAAGAAAAACATATGCTTTGCCTGCTTCACAGCAAAGATAGAATATAGCGTTGGCGACCAACAGTTGCATTGAGAAGCTCGAGAACACTTTTTTGGGACCAGATGCGAACGCGAAACAGGCGAGCATCACGCAGTTCTTTTTCCGCAATACCTAAAAAAATTGTTTTTTCTGCAAATTATTTTTGCCTGTATTCCGGAAGCGTCCCTGTGCATTGGAGCGTTTGTTACCAGCACTAGCTCTTATTCCAGTGATCTGGCCATACATTTTTCGCATTTCGCTTAACCCAACACTCCGCTTACCTCAAAATTTTCAAAAATTTGGGTACTATCAAACCTCTTCTGCGTGCCTGTAATTTTCGTGAATACCACGATTTGAAACATTCGCCAGCATTGGGTACGTGAACTGATTTTTAATAAAACCCGGCTGCAAATCAGTAACTTCGCTTGCAAGTCATTACACAGGTTCTTTTTGATCACCCACACACTCGGAGAGAATTGCGAGACGCACGCGGGAAAAGCAAAACGGGAGAATATTTGTGTTATGGCCATTCGTATAATCGTGGCTGTTTGAAACCAAGGAGTAAAAATATTGAGGTTTATTTATACTGTCATGACCATATATACCTTGCTTTATCCCCCCTCCCCCCGCACTCTGCCCAAAGTATATAGGAACAAGTTTTTGCTGGCACAACATTTTACTCAAGCTTTCGCTTTTCTTCTTGTCAGCCTACCAGCCGGCTGCGTGCTTGTCACCGTCAATGGCGTTCGGGAGTGACCCGGTAGTTTCTATGTGGAACAAACACAGCTTCTGGTGCCTCAGGGAGTTCTTCTTGAACGGGATCTCACTGTCTGAACATTGGTGGTTGAACGCGAAGCTTTCTTGTGAGCGCTTCCTTGTCGTCTGAGTTTTGACTTTGACTCATTTAGCTTTCACTTTGACTCGCACGCATTTTGGACTTATGATCGCGCCGGATTTGAAATCGACCCTTTGCCGTTTGATTTCACGCGAAGAAAGCTTCGTGTTCAACCATCGTTGCGGAGTGGAGGAGTGGATAATTTTTCTGGCTGCACTCCTCTCCAAATCCAAATTGCTTTGACCATGTTGGAATTGCGCATTGAGATAGACGTCGGCTTCAAAACGCGATGGAGACAGCTTCGATTCTGATACGGGAAGCGTTTTTTTTCCCCCTCTCACTTTACTCACAACATCACCGTCGTCAGAGACAGTTGACTTTCCCGCAGTGCTTTTTCGAGGCGACATAGGCCATCAGTGAGACATAGAAAGCTTTACTTTAATAATGGTCCAAGCGGTGGTAGTGAAACGGCTACGCTGGTTGCTGCGGTTTCATCCTTCGGTCTCACTCGCGAAATTCAACGGCCGCAAAGAGGCTCCGTAGCCCAATTCGCGAAAAACTCGAGGCGTGAAACTAAAAGGTCTTATAGTACTATCGTACCTTCAATTGTGAGCTGATGTACCTCGTACCATTCCATTTCACCACTCTAAGTGGCCGACAAACCCCGATGCGCGCCCGCGTTCCGCGGCAGTATAGCGCGCGCGGCACAGGCCGGCCTGCGGCCGCTCTTGCTCCGGCCGCTCGGGCGCGGCTGTCCCTATCCGCACGCCTCGCGCTGATTATTTTGAAACTGTCCGCACGCCTCGCGCGGATAACTTTTAAAACTGTCCGCACGCCTCGCGCGGATAACTTTTAAAACTGTCCGCACGCCTCGCGCGGCTAACTTTCAAAACTGTCCGCACGCCTCGCGCAGATAACTTTTAAAATCTTTAAAAATTGTCCGCACGCCTCGAGCCCGATTGAAGCTCGGTGTGCCTAATTTCTTCTTCTTCTGTTTTTTTTTTTTTTTCCGCTGACCAGCTTGGCGCCGGAGCATCAAATCGCCTTGGTGCAACGAGCCCTGGATTCGGCGCAGGATCGCGGCCTCCTGGACGGAGGAGGCTCACCACGTTCCTTTCCAGCTCCCTCGGCTGCTCAATAAAAAATGTTTTTTACCACCTTTGCTTTGCGCTGTTTGTTGCGGTCTTGGAGACTAGTCGACGAAGCGTGGTCGAAGTTGTCGCGCACGTTTCTACATGAGAAGCTGGTGCTTTGTAACAATATCAGTAATATTTCGGTGCAGCCCGAATGTCGACTCTGCTGTAATGAGCTCCCCCTTGGTGTTTTAAAATGCTTGCATTATTCTCTGTCAAGTTTTCAATGCTTCGTGCTATTTAGTAACTTTTGTGGGGCGGCCGAACGAATCTGCCTAATCGCGGAGGAGAAAATGACTGTCTGCAACACCGCTTTCAGAAGGGAATGCGCAGTGCACGCAAGCTGAGACACGTCAACACCATCCCGGGTTCCACAGAAACGTGAAAGCGAAAGAATGAAGGGGGGACGCATAGAATGGAGACATACTTTGCCGCGTTCAAATAAGCACACATTTCGCCCAATACTGGCTTTACCTTCTCCCAATACGGGAGAAGGGAAAGCCAGTCGTCTTCGTCGGGGTCCATGCCCATGTGGTGGCGGCTAAGACATCCGGTGCGCGCAGTTGGCGCGGCCTTTTTCGGAATTCGCAGCGTTTCAAGGCGCCGCGCGACATGTGCTTTTCATTTCCGCGCCGATCTTCCCAGGGGCGTCGAAGCGCCCGACAGGGCCTGAGATGGGGCTAAGCTGCATAGTTCTTTTTTCTCTCTCTCTGTCTGTCTCCATCTGCGCGCGCCTGGTACACTGAAGATCCAGTAGTCAGCGAAGCATACGTGGTTAACTCGCATGCGCGTCTCGCACCGATCGTTTTTTGCTCGGATATCAAACACGTTTTTCATGCCTGGAATGGCTTATTAGTGAAGATGTCCGAGATGGACACCTCGAACGATGACGTTCCTTCAGTAGTCCGAGTCGGTTCTACCTTCGACGACTTCGCATCGTTCGAAAAGGAATTCAAGGAATACCAAGACGCAACAAACCAGCTTTTCGTTGTGCACCGATCTAAGTTGGTTCAAGCCGTCAACAGAGGTTTGGGTCCCTCCCAAACCCCTCTGAAAGCAGAGCTGACTTACGCCGGCGTGACGTACGCGTGCAAACATGCAGGATTGCCACGGCTTGAAGGCAAAGGGGTCCGGCCAAATCAGAGGTGCGTACGTTTTTAAACTCAATTCATATTTTAGTGTGGGCAAAGAAAGTAAGGCATTTATTTTCAATTAAAAAAACACCGCGAGTACAATGTTGACGAGAAAGTGTTTTCAGATTTAGTGGTCCGGAAGTTTTGGCTATGTAAACCTCTCCTTCAAGAATTCCGTGGAAGTGTGGCCGGAAAGCTGAATATAGGGACAGACGGACAATCATACAGACTAACCGACCAAAATTTTAAGTAGCCCAAAAAAGACTATCGTTTTTTCAAAAGTGTTAATTATGGTGATCAGATGTCCCGTTTTTTTTTAGGTACGCTTGTGCCGTCCAGTCTTTTTGTTCTAATAAACAATCATGTACCGTTTTCGCAGAACTGCATAGCATAGAGTTAATACTACTGCTGCATAGTTTCAAAATTGGCGCTCAGCGATTTGAAATAAAAACAGAAACTGCGCCGACGCGCTCTAAGTATATTTTGCAACAATTACCTTAAGTACTTTAAAATATTTACCAGGAAAGTAAGTTTAAATCTGTGCTTGCCCACTAACGCTTTTTCTCTTGCGAAGACCCGCATGTTTTTTAAGCCACTAGTTATAGCGCACCCGCAGCAACTCGGTTGGCAACATTGTGCATTTTTAAATGCTCGGAAGCCCCGGGTTGCAGCAGACGCAGCCTTTTAAATAAAGTGTGAAAAAAATGTATTTGCATGCTCTACGAATCTTCGCAATGAGTAATTGTTTCTGAGCTCAACAAAGTTTGGCAGCAGAGTTCTTTGTCGAATTTGTGGAACGCGTATTTCTCTCGTGCCCAGAGGCCGTAGCAACATCGGCCAGCAGTTAAAAACTGAGACGCACAGAAATGCGGACGAGTCCAAGAGCCTTGAGTGACAGTTTCATCGTTTTTCGTTCAAAACTCTGATTATGGCACTGTTCGCCTACCACACCGTGAGGCGCAGGCAGACATTTCGTTGTAATGACTGCACGTTCGAAAAAGTGCGAAGCTACAGTATGCAATGTCTCGACGCCACTGTGATTGGAAGAAGTGACAAGTCTGAACACGTATGCATACGCCGCTCTGAGTGCAGATGCCTCGAACAGAAAAGAGCAAGAGGTGTTTACTGTCCTGGTGAGGCTCTTCGATCCAGTAAGCGGAGTACAAACAAAAGTGCTGCTGAAGTTCTCTTCTCTCAGCGGCGAAACACCCGACCACGGTGCACCCGACCTTCAATCTTCGTATCTTAATACGGTTATGGAGAAGCATTGTCTCGCAGACCCAGGTAGTGGACCATTCCTCAGACAACACGAACGCAAAATTCAGAAGCACCAAGTGATTGGGACAGGTCAATATGTGGAGAAAGCTGCAGAGAGCTGTGAAGGAACGCTGTTGCCGTTAGCTGTGGTGCCCACATTTTCCACTACTTCCTAAAGTCATGGGTGGGCTGCTGGCCCTTCGACATGGACAGCTTCGCCGTAAAGCTTTACTAATACTTCACATATGCGCCGTGAGAGTGGAAGAACTTGGGGTGTTCTGTATGGTTGCTGGCATAGAAAGACGAATTTCCTGTCACTTGGACAGCACTTGAGCAAATTCTGCAAATATCTGAAGGGCTGTATTTCTATTTTCTCTTGCAGAAAAAGTGCCCAGCAGTGCTGAAACATTTCGAACACCGATGCACTCAGCTGTGGCTTTTATTTTCTAAGATCCAGACAAATATGTTCTAAACAACAGTGGCCTTACTTGAAAATACTGACATTTCTGCTACAGAAACAGCCTTGTACATAGCAACTCTAAGAGGTGTGCTTGCGGCCAGGAAACGAGCTGTTTGTGTGAACAAATCTGAAAGGTCATTTTGGGAAACTTGTTAAAGCTGGTAGCATCAAAGAAAATGATTTTATGAAAGTGGTGTGAGACTTCTCTTGAACCTGTATAGAATATCATGACGAATGGCAGCACAGCTTTGGAGCTACTGCAAACCTGAAACTGGGTACTGCTCATGATAGAATGGCAGAAGATTCAAAGCAGCCCTGAAGAATTGCTGTCATTTCTCGAGCTTACAACAAAAGACGACTTTGAAGTGGCATTATTTCACGAGTGGTCCCTTGCTTAGCAAAGCATTGAAAGGAAACTAGAAGATTGTAACTCCATGTGTTCTGGTCCCTGATAGATGGGTACAAGCCTATAAATTGAAAACAGCGGATGTATGCTGCGCTTAGATTTCCTGCAACATGGAACTGGCCCTGTATTTTCCTGGAACTGCGGCTCCAGTGGAGTGCGTTTCTTTTTTGTTGTTGTTGTTGTAAAATCGACATGGACATATGAGAAGTCTCCTCTTCTATCAACAATGCGTGCTATTTTGCTTGCGCAGCTGAACTTTCCGTACAAGTGCAGAGAATTCTACAACTGAGTCTTGCAGGATAAAGTCGTGCTTACAAAGATTCAGTCGCTGGCAAGATGCACCAACGAAGGACCTGAAGCAGGACCTTCAAAATAAATGCATGAACTGAAACTGTGAGTGGGATTGTTTCCCGCGGCCCGAGTGAAGGTTTAGGGCAAAATATTAAGATTTTCAATGAGAGAAAATGTTGCATTAAATTTTTTCTCCCAATCTGAAATCTCGTCTTTTGTACCCCCACTCCCTCTGCTGGTGTGTCCCGTTTCCCGTTTGACACCTACAGACATACGGTCACCCAACCATTAATTCCAATGCAAGTAGGTTCCACCATGGATAATTCGAACTACGTGGCACTGCGCCAGCTTGTTGGTACCTGGTACCTGGTCAAAGAAACACACTGCTGCCTTACACAAGTGTGCACCAGGTGGGAACAGAGAGCACAACCTAGAGAAAAGGTAAATCCGGGATATTCAAACCAAAACTCCCATGGAGCACGCATTCTTTGGGGACTACGTCGACGTGAGTGTGAGTGCAGAGGTGTGTGGTGTGCTGACAGACGGGGCATCATATCTCCGGTCAGAAGCCCAGAACTTGTCGCTGCCAGTGACGAGGACGCAGAGGAAGACGTCCCAGTGCTGCCGTCCGTGCAGAAGTTATGACTGGACGGAATTCTGCCATCTCCAGTTTTGCAGAAGGCCAAGAGGAGGCCTACCACATTACTTGAGCAAAAAGTGCTGGCGTCGCCTTTAAGGACACAAGACAGACCACAATCAGTCTTTTTCAATAATCATATTGTCGACCAGCCCCACTGCTTTTCAATTGCACTGTATATTGTTATTCTGCATTAGTATTATTATATTATGGTATCATTGCTATTCGTTATTGTGAACTTTAATTGTTTTAAACTGAGATGACTTCCCTTGTGGTTAGGAGTAACGAGCTTCTACTGTATTGGGCATGTGCTATATTGAATTATGACAGTGGGCTGATCTCTATGATACAGACTATGTTACAAGCGCTGGTGTCGTTTCCCTTTCTCGTCCCTGTGTCTGTTTGCACTTAAGTTTCACTCATGGGTGTTCACCAACTAGCTTGTCTCTCCATTTTGCTTCAGACTTACGGAACACGATTGGTGGGCAGAGACAATGACGCTTTATTATAGTGCTGCTACACCAATCACAGCGCAGGCTCTAGTGTGCGCAAAGGTGGTCGCCAAAGACTGTGCGGTATTGCACAATGACAGTAGAGAAAAGGACGCCACGCGTGCGCAGGAGTATGCACAACTCAGGAAAGAGGGCGGCGGTGCAGAGGAGTATAAAGGGTAAATTGTAACCCTTTATACTCCCTCTGTAGATGGCCATGCTTCCTGTGCAGCCAGCTTACAGGACCAAGCTCGTAATCAATTATTGTGAAGTCAGCTTTACCTCTAAGCACAAATGCATTGTTGGGTAGACAGACTCTTAGAACTTTTATTTATAAATTTCATACATACAACACTCGGTAAATTGTTGCCACTGGGGCAATACCCTGGGAATCCTAGGGATATATAGCCCCGCTGTAAAAAGAACTTGACACATTTGTACCTTGCTTGTCTAGCTCTTTTGACCGAATTCGAGCGGCACGCGAAGACACCTATAGTCCACCTTACAATTAGTGCAGAAAACTGGGCAACTTGGTACCGAAATGTTTCCTTGTTTCCTAGCGCAGAAAAGATGCGCTTCAAGAAAGTTGGCATTCTTCCTTTGGTGTTCGCATCTTTTTTGCACTAGAAAACATGTGTCAGTTATCCCATGTCACAAAGCAGTGTGCAACACTGCGGATGCTACACGACTCAAGCTTACCAGGGTAACAGTAACCTTATAAGCTGTTTTCTTTCCCATTTTGTCACAGGGCCCTTTCTATGGCGCGACAAGCAAGTAATTTAAAAACTGCCTTTAAACACAAACTCTTTGCAGTTACCTGCAACATTTCGTGACAAACAAAATCGTAGGAAGGAATGAGGTGCTAAATCTTTGGATTAAAGCCCGTTGTACAGTTGCATGTCATCTTCATGCTTTCTTTAAGTTGTCATTTGCAAGTGTTTCAAGAAGTGTATTAAAAATAAAACCTTGGACAAAGAGCAAAATGCTGTAAACCTTATTTGCAATGCATTTATTATTTCAGAACAACGAAAGTCAACTGCTCAGCATTCGTTAAATGCCGTGCGAGAAGAGACACACAAAAGCTGGTTGTTGTCGAAGTGTGCCTAGAACATCAGAATCATGAAGTGAGCGAGTCCGTTTACAGGCACTATCCACAGAACCGTCGTCTGACCACTGAAGAAGCCCTTCTGGCAACCGAACCGATCCAGGAACTTCAGTGCAACCCCTCCCTTCTGCGCAGTTTTCTGCAGAATAAGACCGGAAAACTTCTCACAGCCAAGGATATTGAGAACGCTACCGCCCAACTAAGTGGGTGGCAAAAAGCCCGATGTTGAGAATCTCCGAGAAGAAATAAAGCAAATCTTCCAAAAGATCCCACAGCTGCTGTAAACCATTAGGAACCAGTGCAACCAACGACTTGGAACTTTTGTTTATTCAGACCACAATGATGGCCAAGTTTTTCCACCAATTTCCAGAAGTTCTGCTTCTTGACGGTACCTACAGAACCAATAGTCTCAAAATGGCTCTTTTTGTTTTTATGGTGGTGGACGGAAATGGAGCAAGCCAGGTAGTGGCTTACTGCTTTGTTACCAGTGAAGACCACGCTCACATGAGCAAAATGATGGAAACATTGTGGACCTGCAAGGAGTTCAAGGCACAAAATGCGTCATTGTTGACAAGATTTAAGGAGATCAGGGCCATCAGAGACCACTTTCCACCAGAAACTGCCATCCAGCTTTGTGAATTTCACGTCAAAAAAGCCCTCAAAAAAGCTGTGGCACAAAGCAAAGATGTCGTTGACAAAGAGAGACTTAACAGTCTTCTTGAGCGCATGATTCATGCCCCAGATGAAGAGGCCTACAATGACCTTAGAGCAGAGCTTGACCGCATAGCTAGTGAGAGCTTTAAGGATTATTTCCGAAAAACTGGGACGGCATCAAAGACATGTGGGTGCGTTATCTCTGCGATAAGCACTTTAACCTTGGGAACAACACGACGAATCGTGTTGAATGCCACAACTCTAAGCTGAAAGCTGTCTTAAAGACTAACGACAAACTTCACACAACTGTGAGGTCAATGTTGAAGCTGCACAGCATGAAAGTGATTGAAGCAGAACACAAGCATGCTATTAGCAGCACAACAGCTCTTGTGACATACCAAAGCAGTTCCGACTTGATTGAGCAGTGTGCCTCAGTATTAACGCCCTTTGCAACTAAGATAGTGTTGCGTGAAGAGAAAGAGCGAGGCTGAGTAAGGCATCTGTAAAAGAAAGTAGACTTGGCTACACAGTCAGCACAGAGAAAAATGTCTATGTTGTAGCCCAGTCTCTAACACGTTGTTCCTGCACAACATTTGTCACGATGGGAATTATGTGCCGCCACATAATTCTTGTGTCACAGCAGAAGGAGCTTCCGGTCAACGTTGCAGCTGCAACAAACGCAAGATGGAACAAGACGTCCCAGCCGTACATTTCAGTTCAGGGCACACTTGACGGAACACCTCACCTTCAGCATGCTCGGCTGGAAGAGCCAGACTACAGCACAGCATCTAGAGGAACCAAATACAACCATGCCCTGTCTCTAGTCAAAGACCATGGCTGATCTGATCGCCGAGTGTGGTTCTGCGGAATTCAACCGACGGGTTAATCTTCTCAAAACGGTAAAGGCTATGTGGATGGAGAATGAGACTGTCGAAGTGTGGAGCCCTACTGCGCCTGAAAGTGAAGAGAAACTTTTCTAGAACCAAGCTACCTGCCATCTCCATTCAGCACTCCAGTGTTGTCAGCACACAACACCATGCAGGTACTGAAACCTACATTTTCAATCTTAAAGCTAGTTCTGACTAATATTTTTAATCAGGTCACTGGAACAGCAGCACAGCCATCTGTGACTGGCACTTGTCCAACAATGCCAACTGCGACAAACCTTCAGGTACTGCGTTCTTCGTCTTTGTTTGAGGCTGGTATTGACGCATGTTCTTTCCCACAGGCACCTGGACCCTCATCAACAGTGTTGCCAGCCACGAGCACTCCGCCACTGTTAGCGGCAAAGGGCCTTCAGGTACGGCTTTCATCGTCTTTGTTTGAGGTTGGTATTGACGCGTGTTCTTCCCCATAGGCACCTGGGCCCTCATCAACAGTGTTGCCAGCCACGAGCACTCCACCACTGTTACCGGCAAAGGGCCTTCAGGTACGTCTTTCATTGTCTTTGTTTGAGGCTGGTATTGACGCGTGTTGTTTCCCATAGGCGCCTGGGCCCTCATCAAGAGCGTTGCCAGCCACGAGCACTCTGCCACTGTTAGCGGCAAAGGGCCTTCAGGTACGGCTTTCTTCGTCTTTGTTTGAGGTTGGTATTGACGCGTGTTCTTTCCCATAGGCACCTGGGCCCTCATCAAGAGCGTTGCCAGCCACGAGCACTCTGCCACTGTCAGCGGCAAAGGGACTTCAGGTACGGCGTTCTTCGTCTTTGTTTGAGGTTGGTATTGACGCGTGTTCTTTCCCATAGGCACCTGGGCCCTCATCAACAGTGTTGCCAGCCACGAGCACTCCACCACTGTTACCGGCAAAGGGCCTTCAGGTACGGCGTTCTTCGTCTTTGTTTGAGGTTGGTATTGACGCGTGTTGTTTCCCATAGGCGCCTGGGCCCTCATCAAGAGCGTTGCCAGCCACGAGCACTCCGCCACTGTTAGCGGCAAAGGGCCTTCAGGTACGGCGTTCTTCGTCTTTGTTTGAGGTTGGTATTGACGCGTGTTCTTTCCCATAGGCACCTGGGCCCCTCATCAAGAGCGTTGCCTAGCCACGAGCACTCTGCCACTGTCAGCGGCAAAGGGCCTTCAGGTACTGCGTTCTTCGTCTTTGTTTGAGGTTGGTATTGACGCGTTGTTCTTCCCCGTAGGCACTGGGACCCTCATCAACAGTGTTGCCAGCCACGAGCACTCCACCACTGTTACCGGCAAAGGGCCTTCAGGTACGGCGTTCTTCGTCTTTGTTTGAGGTTGGTATTGACGCGTGTTCTTTCCCGATAGGCACCTTGGACCCTCATCAAGAGCTGTTGCCAGCCACGAGCACTCCGCCACTGTTCAGCGGCAAAGGGCCTTCAGGTTACTGCGTTCTTCGTCTTTGTTTGAGGTTGGTATTGACGCGTGTTCTTTCCCATAGGCACCTGGGCCCTCATCAACAGTGTTGCCAGCACACGAGCACTCCACCACTGTTACCGGCAAAGGGCCTTCAGGTACGGCGTTTCATCGTCTTTGTTTGAGGTTGGTATTGACGCGTGTTCTTTCCCATAGGCGCCTGGGCCCTCATCAAGAGCGTTGCCAGCCACGAGCACTCCGCCACTGTCAGCGGCAAAGGGCCTTCAGGTACGGCGTTCTTCGTCTTTGTTTGAGGTTGGTATTGACGCGTGTTCTTTCCCATAGGCACCTGGGCCCTCATCAACAGTGTTGCCAGCCACGAGCACTCCACCACTGTTAGCGGCAAAGGGCCTTCAGGTACGGCGTTCTTCGTCTTTGTTTGAGGTTGGTATTGACGCGTGTTCTTTCCCATAGGCACCTGGGCCCTCATCAAGAGTGTTGCCAGCCACGAGCACTCTGCCACTGTTAGCGGCAAAGGGCCTTCAGGTACGGCGTTCTTCGTCTTTGTTTGAGGTTGGTATTGACGCGTGTTCTTTCCCATAGGCACCTGGGCCCTCATCAAGAGCGTTGCCAGCCACGAGCACTCCACCACTGTTAGCGGCAAAGGGCCTTCAGGTACGGCGTTCTTCGTCTTTGTTTGAGGTTGGTATTGACGCGTGTTCTTTCCCATAGGCACCTGGGCCCTCATCAAGAGCGTTGCCAGCCACGAGCACTCCGCCACTGTTAGCGGCAAAGGGCCTTCAGGTACGGCGTTCTTCGTCTTTGTTTGAGGTTGGTATTGACGCGTGTTCTTTCCCATAGGCACCTGGGCCCTCATCAACAGTGTTGCCAGCCACGAGCACTCCACCACTGTTAGCGGCAAAGGGCCTTCAGGTACGGCTTTCTTCGTCTTTGTTTGAGGTTGGTATTGACGCGTGTTCTTTCCCATAGGCGCCTGGACCCTCATCAAGAGCGTTGCCAGCCACGAGCACTCCGCCACTGTTAGCGGCAAAGGGCCTTCAGGTACGGCGTTCTTCGTCTTTGTTTGAGGTTGGTATTGACGCGTGTTCTTTCCCATAGGCACCTGGGCCCTCATCAACGTTGCCAGCCACGAGCACTCCACCACTGTTAGCGGCAAAGGGCCTTCAGGTACGGCGTTCTTCGCTTTCTTCGTTTGAGGTTGGTATTGACGCGTGTTCTTTCCCATAGGCACCTGGGCCCTCATCAACAGTGTTGCCAGCCACGAGCACTCCACCACTGTTAGCGGCAAAGGGCCTTCAGGTACGGCGTTCTTCGTCTTTGTTTGAGGTTGGTATTGACGCGTGTTCTTTCCCATAGGCACCTGGGCCCTCATCAAGAGCGTTGCCAGCCACGAGCACTCCGCCACTGTTAGCGGCAAAGGGCCTTCAGGTACGGCGTTCTTCGTCTTTGTTTGAGGTTGGTATTGACGCGTGTTCTTTCCCATAGGCACCCTGGGCCCTCATCAACAGTGTTGCCAGCCACGAGCACTCCGCCACTGTTAGCGGCAAAGGGCCTTCAGGTACGGCGTTCTTCGTCTTTGTTTGAGGTTGGTATTGACGCGTGTTGTTTCCCATAGGCACCTGGGCCCTCATCAAGAGTGTTGCCAGCCACGAGCACTCTGCCACTGTTAGCGGCAAAGGGCCTTCAGGTACGGCGTTCTTCGTCTTTGTTTGAGGTTGGTATTGACGCGTGTTCTTTCCCATAGGCACCTGGGCCCTCATCAAGAGCGTTGCCAGCCACGAGCACTCTGCCACTGTTAGCGGCAAAGGGCCTTCAGGTACGGCGTTCTTCGTCTTTGTTTGAGGTTGGTATTGACGCGTGTTCTTTCCCATAGGCACCTGGGCCCTCATCAACAGTGTTGCCAGCCACGAGCACTCCGCCACCACTGGTTAGCCGGCAAAGGGCCTTCAGGTACGGCGTTTCATTCGTCTTTGTTTGAGGTTGGTATTGACGCGTGTTGTTTCCCATAGGCGCCTGGACCCTCATCAAGAGCGTTGCCAGCCACGAGCACTCTGCCACTGTCAGCGGCAAAGGGCCTTCAGGTACGGCGTTCTTCGTCTTTGTTTGAGGTTGGTATTGACGCGTGTTCTTTCCCATAGGCACCTGGGCCCTCATCAACAGTGTTGCCAGCCACGAGCACTCCACCACTGTTAGCCGGCAAAGGGCCTTCAGGTACGGCGTTCATTCGTCTTTGTTTGAGGTTGGTATTGACGCGTGTTCTTTCCCATAGGCACCTGGGCCCTCATCAAGAGCGTTGCCAGCCACGAGCACTCCGCCACTGTTAGCGGCAAAGGGCCTTCAGGTACGGCGTTCTTCGTCTTTGTTTGAGGTTGGTATTGACGCGTGTTCTTTCCCATAGGCACCTGGGCCCTCATCAACAGTGTTGCCAGCCACGAGCACTCCACCACTGTTAGCGGCAAAGGGCCTTCAGGTACGGCGTTCTTCGTCTTTGTTTGAGGTTGGTATTGACGCGTGTTCTTTCCCATAGGCACCTGGGCCCTCATCAAGAGCGTTGCCAGCCACGAGCACTCCGCCACTGTCAGCGGCAAAGGGCCTTCAGGTACGGCTTTCTTCGTCTTTGTTTGAGGTTGGTATTGACGCGTGTTCTTTCCCATAGGCACCTGGGCCCTCATCAAGAGTGTTGCCAGCCACGAGCACTCCACCACTGTTAGCGGCAAAGGGCCTTCAGGTACGGCTTTCTTCGTCTTTGTTTGAGGTTGGTATTGACGCGTGTTCTTTCCCATAGGCACCTGGGCCCTCATCAACAGTGTTGCCAGCCACGAGCACTCCGCCACTGTTAGCGGCAAAGGGCCTTCAGGTACGGCGTTTCTTCGTCTTTGTTTGAGGTTGGTATTGACGCGTGTTCTTTCCCATAGGCGCCTGGACCCTCATCAAGAGCGTTGCCAGCCACGAGCACTCCCACTGTCAGCGGCAAAGGGACTTCAGGTACGGCGTTCATCGTCTTTGTTTGAGGTTGGTATTGACGCGTGTTGTTTCCCATAGGCGCCTGGACCCTCATCAACAGTGTTGCCAGCCACGAGCACTCCAGCCACTGTTAGCGGCAAAGGGCCTTCAGGTACGGCTTTCATCGTCTTTGTTTGAGGTTGGTATTGACGCGTGTTGTTTCCCACGTGTGTTCTTTCTGATAGGCACCTGGGCCCTCATCAAGAGCGTTGCCAGCCACGAGCACTCGGCCACTGTTAGCGGCAAAGGGCCTTCAGGTACGGCGTTCTTCGTCTTTGTTTGAGGTTGGTATTGACGCGTGTTCTTTCCCATAGGCACCTGGGCCCTCATCAACAGTGTTGCCAGCCACGAGCACTCCGCCACTGTAACGGCAAAGGGCCTTCAGGTACGGCTTTCATCGTCTTTGTTTGAGGTTGGTATTGACGCGTGTTCTTTCCCATAGGCACCTGGGCCCTCATCAAGAGCGTTGCCAGCCACGAGCACTCGGCCACTGTCAGCGGCAAAGGGACTTCAGGTACGGCGTTCTTCGTCTTTGTTTGAGGTTGGTATTGACGCGTGTTCTTTCCCATAGGCAACTGGGCCCTCATCAAGAGCGTTGCCAGCCACGAGCACTCCGCCACTGTTAGCGGCAAAGGGCCTTCAGGTACGGTTTTCGTCTTTGTTTGAGGTTGGTATTGACGCGTGTTCTTCCCATAGGCGCCTGGGCCCTCATCAACAGTGTTGCCAGCCACGAGCACTCCACCACTGTTACCGGCAAAGGGCCTTCAGGTACGGCTTTCTTCGTCTTTGTTTGAGGTTGGTATTGACGCGTGTTCTTTCCCATAGGCGCCTGGGCCCTCATCAACAGCGTTGCCAGCCACGAGCACTCTGCCACTGTCAGCGGCAAAGGGCCTTCAGGTACGGCGTTCTTCGTCTTTGTTTGAGGTTGGTATTGACGCGTGTTCTTTCCCATAGGCACCTGGGCCCTCATCAACAGTGTTGCCAGCCACGAGCACTCCACCACTGTTACCGGCAAAGGGCCTTCAGGTACGGCTTTCATCGTCTTTGTTTGAGGTTGGTATTGACGCGTGTTGTTTCCCATAGGCGCCTGGACCCTCATCAAGAGCGTTGCCAGCCACGAGCACTCGGCCACTGTCAGCGGCAAAGGGACTTCAGGTACGGCGTTCTTCGTCTTTGTTTGAGGTTGGTATTGAACGCGTGTTCTTTCCCATAGGCACCTGGGCCCTCATCAAGAGCGTTGGTAGCCACGAGCACTCCGCCACTGTTAGCGGCAAAGGGCCTTCAGGTACGGCTTTCATCGTCTTTGTTTGAGGTTGGTATTGACGCGTGTTGTTTCCCATAGGCGCCTGGGCCCTCATCAACAGTGCTGCCAGCCACGAGCACTCCACCACTGTTACCGGCAAAGGGCCTTCAGGTACGTCGTTCTTCGTCTTTGTTTGAGGTTGGTATTGACGCGTGTTGTTTCCCATAGGCACCTGGGCCCTCATCAAGAGCGTTGCCAGCCACGAGCACTCCCCCACTGTTAGCGGCAAAGGGCCTTCAGGTACGGCGTCTTCGTCTTTGTTTGAGGTTGGTATTGACGCGTGTTCTTTCCCATAGGCACCTGGGCCCTCATCAACAGTGTTGCCAGCCACGAGCACTCCACCACTGTTACCGGCAAAGGGCCTTCAGGTACGGCTTTCATCGTCTTTGTTTGAGGTTGGTATTGACGCGTGTTGTTTCCCATAGGCGCCTGGACCCTCATCAAGAGCGTTGCCAGCCACGAGCACTCTGCCACTGTCAGCGGCAAAGGGCCTTCAGGTACGGCTTCGTTTCGTCTTTGTTTGAGGTTGGTATTGACGCGTGTTCTTTCCCATAGGCACCTGGGCCCTCATCAAGAGCGTTGCCAGCCACGAGCACTCTGCCACTGTCAGCGGCAAAGGGACTTCAGGTACGGCGTTCTTCGTCTTTGTTTGAGGTTGGTATTGACGCGTGTTCTTCCCCGTAGGCACCTGGGCCCTCATCAACAGTGTTGCCAGCCACGAGCACTCTCCACCACTGTAGCGGCAAAGGCCTTCAGGTACTGCGTTCATCGTCTTTGTTTTAGGTTGGTATTGACGCGTGTTGTTTCCCATAGGTACCTGGCCCTCATCAAGAGTGTTGCCAGCCACGAGCACTCTGCCACTGTCAGCGGCAAAGGGACTTCAGGTACGGCGTTCTTCGTCTTTGTTTGAGGTTGGTATTGACGCGTGTTCTTTCCCATAGGCACCTGGGCCCTCATCAAGAGCGTTGCCAGCCACGAGCACTCTGCCACTGTTAGCGGCAAAGGGCCTTCAGGTACGGCGTTCTTCGTCTTTGTTTGAGGTTGGTATTGACGCGTGTTGTTTCCCATAGGCGCCTGGACCCTCATCAAGAGCGTTGCCAGCCACGAGCACTCGGCCACTGTCAGCGGCAAAGGGCCTTCAGGTACGGCGTTCTTCGTCTTTGTTTGAGGTTGGTATTGACGCGTGTTCTTTTCCCATAGGCGCCTGGACCCTCATCAAGAGCGTTGCCAGCCACGAGCACTCCGCCACTGTTAGCGGCAAAGGGCCTTCAGGTACGGCTTTCATCGTCTTTGTTTGAGGTTGGTATTGACGCGTGTCTTTCCCATAGGCGCCTGGACCCTCATCAAGAGTGTTGCCAGCCACGAGCACTCTGCCACTGTCAGCGGCAAAGGGACTTCAGGTACGGCGTTCTTCGTCTTTGTTTGAGGTTGGTATTGACGCATGTTCTTTCCCGATGGGAATAGGTACCTGGACCTTCATCAAGAGCGTTGCCAGCCACTAGCACTCCGCCACTGTTAGCGGCAAAGGGCCTTCAGGTACGGCGTTCTTCGTCTTTGTTTGAGGTTGGTATTGACGCGTGTTCTTTCCCATAGGCACCTGGAACTGCAGCGGGAAAACCTGCAATAATGCAGCTAACTTCATCACCTGCTGAAGACGTACAGGTATTTTGCTTTCCTTGATTTAAATTGCTATTGATGTAAGTTTATTTGATTATGTCCTTGAACTTGCTGCACAGCCACATGCAACCAGCACTTTGACTTTGACATCAACTACGAAAGGCCTGATGGCAAATAAAAATCCTCAGGTATGTTGTGCTTTGGCCTGTATAAGCTTTATGCTTCTTCCCAAATCACCATCTTCCGTTTAACGACTGTATGGACGGCCAAGGGTACTTTTTCTAATGCTACGCCCCTTTTTCTCCAGTCTGCCCACAGTAGTGCAGATCCAGTAGTTGATCGTGCTGTGGCAGGTGTGAAACTGTCAGCTCGCAAGCGGCCACAAGGCAACCCCAGTGGCTCTAAAGACTCCTGCAGTGGAATGAGGTTTCCTTCCAGAAAAAGAGGAAAGCTGTCACACAACTGTTCATTCGTGGAACTGCCAACAAAAGAGAGAACATTACGTAAGTTTTCAGAGATTTACTAAGAGAATCTTGGTTGTCTAACAGTATTTTGCGGTTGTTTTAGGTATGCTCTGCTGGTTTGTAGATGACGAGACTGCTTCCGACGCCCTGAACCATGGGTACTGCATTCAGGAATGTGATATAGCCGTTACCGCAAAATCATTGTCAAGTGGCACGTTGAATCCACAAATCACAGAGCACAACATTCACATTAAAAAAATATTTTTCACGGGGTGCTTGGGTTAAGATTCTATCACTATGTAAGTATAGTAATTACTCTCAAAGCTCGTAGCAAGTTACTCTTTTGGTTTGACACTGTGGATTTTGTGCTTTTTAATGCTACAGTGAAGGACAAAAAGGAACAAGGCCTATGGTTTTGCCATGAGTGCAAGCTTCAAGACGACAGGACGATCAAAATGATAGGCTGTGACCTTTGCATGGAGTGGTACCACTGGTGAGGTTGAAGTTTGTCTAAGTAGTTGTTTAGTGCCTGCTTGAGCACTACCATTAGGAGCCTTGTATGTTGTGCTCGTTTCTTCTAGTGTCCATGTCTTTTGTTCCTTAAAATTCTTTTCACTTATAGCATGAGGCACATGGATGCTTCCCATGTTAATTGAAAAGATGGGGTGTGGCTCTCTTTTTGAGCACATAACATACCCTAATCTAGTGATATTTTCAAGGCCGGTGCAGAAAAAACTCGACAAAGAGAAGTACATACAAATGACCTGTACAGAAAAGTTATTGCAAAAATGAACTCAGTGCATGCACGAGGCACCATGTAAGAAAACGACAAAACAAGGCAGGCTACAAGCGTGGAGAATTGCAAACAGCCTGTGTGCATAATTTTCAGCTTCTTAAAAAGCGCGATCGACTGTTTGCCATGCTGCCCCATGTTATAAATACATCTTCAACATGGTAAAAGCGCACTAGACAGGGACACAAGAATAAGACAGTGACACGGGACGAGCGCTAATCCCGTGTCACCTCGTTCCGTGTCACTCGCACTCGTCCCGTGTCACTGTCTTTTTCTTGTGTCCCCATCTAGTGCGCTTTTTACCATGTCGAAGGCGTATCACCAACTAGCCCAATTTCTGCGTTGAATTATAAATACATCTCAGAACATTTTGTGCATGCAAGATAAGTGATCTCCTCTTCCAAAAATGGCCCTTCCCATTCTGGTTACAAATGAAAAAGAAAATGCATTCATGATTTCATGAATGTGCTGCTAAAAATCCTACAAAAGAACCCCTGTTTTACCTAACAAAAGTAAGAAACTTCACTGCCCACACAGAGAGGCTAAATACGGAAGAGGGTGTCTGCAAACAAACCAGCACGTCACGGTTTCGCGACTCGCATCATGCTTCCTGGGCACCTCAGAAAGGGGAGCAGTGATGTCATATACGCCCCCAAAATCATGAATGCCGCCACAGCGTTAAGCCTTGAGGGACTCTGGTTTCATTAAAACTGACATGAATAACAAAGGTTGTAAATAATTTCCTCCTGCAAAGGATTACGCGCCTTTATATAATTTTATTAGTCTTGTATCTACCAATGCCAATGAAAAAAAAAATGCAGTTCCCTTAGTCATGCATGTATTCGGAAACTTGCGGACTGGTGAAGGTAATGGAGGGGGCATGAGTATGTTTTCGAGTAACATGCAGTCAAAAAAAGTTTGTTTTGTTGATAAATGTTGCACGTATGCCCACTTTACGCAGGCCTTCTAAACGCTTTGAATTTTCCACAAAGCTTTCGTACTGTGCAAAAAAAGCAAACCTGACGGTGCATCCTTAAACCCCGATATGTGTGGCCTGTAGCAAAACAAACTGCTTGCATGTATGCCAGTACTGCATCTTACAAGAAAAAAAAAAACATGCACGGTCCTGTTCACTTGGGATGAAAGGTTTACTGGCCCCTGAACTGTGTCAATGAGCCCCAAGAGGTATGCATCCATCCACTTGAGGACTGCTGCTGTGATTCTGCAAGGGAAATATCAGGTGTCCACTGCTTAAAATCTTTTTCTTATGTTTTTTCAACAGGCCTTGTGTAGGTATTAACAAGAACTGCGTACCAAAAGGACACTGGCTTTGTGGCAACTGTAAATAAAAATTTCCAAATCCTTGCTGCAATATATTGCAGCAAACATGTTCAGCATCATAATAAAATTAATTTTTCAAGTGCCACAGGCTTCAGGCATCAGATTTCTTCTTCGCCAGCTCTGAAAATTCCCAATCGGGGTGGTTCACATTGGCCAACTTTTTCATGACAGCGCATCAAGAACTTGGGCATTATGTATACAGATGTTTGCATTTGTATTTCATTTCATTTCTTTTTAAGGTTCCATGACAGGGTATTACATAAGGGGTTTGTCATAGAGAAACAATGACACAGAAACCATGCTTCTGCTGCTGAAAATAAACTTTCTAGATGAAAAGGTTCTCCCAGAAAGGCCATTGCTATCTGCAGCTGTGTGTAGTAAAAGTGATGTAGAAAGGAGATCAATACAGGTGCACTTGCAAGGGCATGCAAGTCAGGGATCCTAAACAACACACCTTAGTGGCGTAGCCCGTTCTTTAGTAGACATATATGCATGGGAGGGCTGGGTAGCAAAAAAAGGCAGCACATCTCCACTCCGTGGATGATGGCGAAGGTGCGGAGTACGGCAACTCGAAATGACATCAAAGTTGCGCCCCGAGTGGCATCCGATTTGTGCCCCGACCGTCATTCGTCATTTCGATTATTCCCTAAATGAAACTGCAACTCGCGGCTCAAATCAAATTTCGCTTGATTTTCACTTGATGGTGGTATACGCACGGGTGGACGTGAACGGACACTGGGAGGTCCTAAGGTACTCCGTACCGTTACAGGCGAGGGAGGAGGCCGTTTGACTCTCAGGTACTAACTCACGGTTGCAGCTTAATGGGTAGGACGACTGACACTGACTCTGCCTGGTCTACCAGACATAGGCTCGAATCCAACAGGTGCCTTTGCCGGTGCCTGTGTGATTTTTTGCCATTTTAAATGCTATACGTACGGATGCAGATGGACATTGTGAGGTCCTAAGGTACTCCGCACCTAAATATACCCATATCCTTACTCTAGGCAACAGAATTTTCAGGATATGAAATAGCCCATCGGACGGAAGTGACGATAATTACATGATTGAAGGGCAGGCGCGGAGCTAAAGTAAATATTTGACTCTGCAATGCAAACTTGCATCACTCAGCCCAGCTTTTACAACGCAACCTTTTGCACTTGCAATTCAATTGGTACACTCCATGTACATACATGATTTGGCTTCCAATGGCAGTTTAAAACATCTTACAAGTGGTTAATAACCAGCTGGCTTTGGGTTGGTAGTGGATCGAGTTTAAAGAAAAGGGAAGAATGTGCGCTGGAGATATTATTGAATTCATCAGGGGAGTTCGCCTGCATTCAACCCGGACAGGGGAAGGTAATAAAGTGGGCGATAATAGGATATGGTAGAGAAAAGTAATGATTAGAAAGGTAAGAGGAGATTGGTTGCACAGTGGTCGATCTCGTCGCGCACAACACACCTCAAACACTTCTGGCTGCCGTCAGAGACGAGGAGCCTCGGTGGGAGGCGAGCTTGCTGTGACGAGGATTGAGGTCTGCGGCGGTTCCGACCAGTCGGGAGTTCGCAGGACAGGACAGGCCGACGGACAGGTACTGGGGAGCGGGAGCTTGCGCTCGAAGGCCCGCACACGGCAGAGAGAAAGCCGGGGGAAATCAGGGCGGCGGCCTGCGTACGAGCGCCACGCACGTCCCGGTGCTCCGAAGCGATGACCGAACTTTTCCGTACGAACGAGACCACTCAGGCGCAAAGGTAGATTCAAGAATTAGAATTTTGCGCTGAACACTAAACACTTGCGCTATGCGGCGTGCCGCAGTGGGGGGCGCAGGTTTAATTCGGATTAAGATTAAATTTTTGAGAAACACATTTTCGCTTTCCGCCTCCATCACAGAAGGGTAAATTCCGTGCTCCTTCAGAACACAGAGGCAGCACGAAGCGCTGCGCTGGCCATTGCGCACACTTCGCCCGTCTACAAGCCCACTGCCCTACGAAAAACATAGGATATTGAAGTAACCAACTTTACCCACTTCACCTAGAACGGCATTCGAGACGCGCACGCCCCACTTCTACAACTTCGACCACTTCACCTCGCTGCCACATTCAGGGAAAGAAAAAAAAAAATAAAAACAAAAAAACAGGGGCGAATCCAAGCAGAGCCATAGAGAGAAGAGAAAGGCAGAGCTTCAACCGGGATTCGGGCTCGAGGCGTGCGGACAATTTTAAAAGTTATCCGCGCGAGGCGTGCGGACAGTTTTAAAGTTATCCGCGCGAGGCGTGCGGACAGTTTTAAAAGTTATCCGCGCGAGGCGTGCGGACAGTTTTAAAAGTTATCCGCGCGAGGCGTGCGGA